>MDKI01051569.1:0-27830 GCA_005239505.1 Nicotiana paniculata | reverse complement strand
TTATCCGTTGTAAAATTAATGGCCATATGTTATAAAAGGCAATCATTACTCCTCTCTTCATAACGCTTCCTTAAAACCAAGCTTAACTCATATTATACTACCCAAAACTTGCAACTCGTCCTTTCCTCTTAACAAAGCATAAAAATGTCTTCACCTCCACCAGCTTCTTCGTCTAATTCCTCACCTAATCGTGATTACGATGGAGGAAATTCTGAATCTATCTCCAATTCTCCATCTGCTTACAGCTCCGAATCACTAGAAATTCCATCAGCCCCTGAAAATACACCCGTTCTTGAACCTACTCCAAACCCTAATCCTGCCCCCAAGAATCGTCGTGTTAAAGTTTCTGCCCAGAAATCTGTTGCTTCTAGGGCTAGAGAAAAATTCTTGGAGGACTTTATTAAAGCAGACAAAGGTACTAAGTCATATCCATCCAATGAGTCCTTCAAATCAGCTAATGAGGAAGAAGCATCTGGTTCAACTTGTTCTGAAAAAGGTAATCTTGAAACCGATTCTGAATTTATTTTTGCTGATAAAAGATTCGTGTTGATATGGTATGTTGTTGATGTCAAAATACCTGGAAGAAAGAAAGGTGGGAGAAAAGAAACAATTCTTGAGAGATAGGGAGAAGAAGATCTGAGGGGATCTAGGGAGGATGGTGCCACACTGGTTATCTGTGGCCCCATTCCTGAAACTATGGGAGAAGAAGTCACTGATTTAGGGGGAAGCATAGTAGAGGAAGCTGCAACAGGTCTTGCAAGTCTGAAGAAAGCTACACATGAACCTGGTTCATCGGAGGAAGAAAAATTGGCTGAAAGGTTGAGAAAACTGGGGGAGTCTTATAACCCCAAGAGAAGAAGGAGTCAGAAACACAAGAAGGAAACTCACCCAGTTCCTTCAAAGAAAAGGAAAATTTCTGAAGTTGCTGATGTTTCTGCTTCAAAAGTTAGAGCTACTCGTAGCAATGTGAGAAAAGAAGAAGAGAAATTAGAAAAAGCTCTGAAGAAGAGCAAGAAGAAGAGGGCAGCAAAAGGAAAAGCAAAAGTTGGAGAGCCTGTTGAGGCTATTGAGATTGAAGAGACTGGGTTGGACCTGGTCCAACAGGAGGAGCAACCTGCTCCAGGTGTGGCTGAGACACCAAAACCCACAAAGGCTAAGGCTTCTTCAAAGAAGTCAGATAGGATGTTTGTCTCACAAACAATATCTGTTAAAAAGACCAGGGCCAAGCCAAAGAGAGTGAAAGTTGTTTATGATAATGATGCAGACTGGAGTGGAGAAGAGGAGAAGGAAATTGGAGTGGTGACTGACAGAGTTACCATGTTTGGAAAAAGAACAATTTTAAAGGGTAAGATGGTGAAGGATTTAGAGGAGCATGGAATGCAATATCTAATGGAAACTTTGGAGGTACAAGGCTGGAAGGACCTGGTCCTTCTCATGGAAGGCAGACTGGCAAGAGCTGAGTTAATAGAGTTTATGGGTAATGCAAGTGTTAAGGAAGGCAGGGTCACGTCTATGGTCAAAGGAATTGAGGTTTCCTTTGATGTCAAAGAACTGGGTGTTATTCTTAACATACCAACTGAGGTCTATGAGGACTATACAAGGCAGAGATGGCCTTGTCTAGATGGGATGGCCTCAACAATAGACATCACCAGGTTTTTTAGTGATAGTGAGAAGGAGATTGAACCCAAGCCGGTTTACAAGAGTGAGATGAAGCCCGAGCACAAGCTACTCTTTGAGTTCGTCATCAAGTTCCTACTGCCTAGACAAGAAACAAGGCACATGGCAAATTATATGGATCTTACATTAATGGAATGCTTGTACAGGAGAAAGCAAATTAATTGGCCAGCTTTTATCATCCAACTCCTTGACAGAGTGGTGAACGGAACCAAGGCACACGCAATTCCTTATGGCTTCATTCTGACAGCAGTGCTTGCAAATTTTGGGGTTCCAGTAAAGAAGTCTGAGATGGCTACGGCCAAAGATTATTTTGGGAAAGAAACTTTGCTTACATGTGACTACAATGTCAATGTTCCTGTGGATGAACCTGGTTCATCTAGGAAGCAACCAGTCAACAACAAAGTTAGAACTTTGGTGCAAGAAAACGAGATTAAGGATATGGAGATCCTTCGCTTGAAGTCGCGTGTGATTGAAGTTGAAGGAGAGCGTGATGCTCTTAGGGATGAATTAGCAAAGGAGAAAGAAAAGAACGGGGGTGTTCTTCAGCAGATGATGTCTCCTTCCCATTCTTAGGCTTCTCAGAGCTTCCATAACCCATCTTAAGACCAGTTATCAGTTTCAGTTCTTTTTATTTTTTTTGTTGCTCATGGTTGGTTGTTTTTGTTTTTCTGTGTGGTGGTTGATTATCGTTACTTATCAATGAATTTTGCTTTTAGTTATTGATTTGTCTCAATTTCTGAGTTGGCTAACATTTATTGGTTTCTTGTGTTGATTAATCATGCTTTGCACCTGCAGTTGCTTCAATGGCCATGAGTAATAATTAATAAAACTGGTAAATATCTCATTTTGCACACTTTTCGATGATGCCCAAAAGGGGGAAGATAAATATGTGCTGAACTTGCTGAACTTTTCAAAAATATTTTTAAAGTGATATTTATAACCTAATGAACCTAGATTCTCTATGATTAATGCTTAAAACTATACAAAGTTCTTTGAAGTATATACAGGATTAAGCACAGAGTTTGTCATCATCAAAAAGGGGGAATTTGTTGACCCGTGTCACTGCATAGTTTTGAAGATTCACAAAAGGCTAACTAGTTGAACCAGGTCCATCAGAGCACACATCTTGGACTGACTAGCTGGCACATGAACTGTATATGCTTAGAAGATATTTTGAATATGAAATATCAATGAACCAAGAGATTTTCTCCTAATGCGAAAAGGTTGCAAACTGATCTGATTAATTGAAGTCGAATTCAGCAAGGAAAGTAACAAAAGAAAAGAAGTTGAGTTTGGTTCGAATTGGTTCCACCAAGTAGAGTTGAACTAGAATTGGAAGACAAGCTCAACGACTGACTCTATAAATACTTGATGTATTTCTGCTGGAATTAAACACGCACAAAGTTGAAGTGAATCAAAGTCTGAAAGCAAAATTCCCAGAGTTATCTTTGCTAGAAGAATCATTGTGCGATGCAAAGGCTAAAGTTCAACTAGAAGAAGCAGTTCCATCTGATTGATTATTGAGTCTAGTTGATTGTAGTAGAAGTTTTTAATATTGTATCTTTCAGCTTTCATAGAAGCAATTGTAATAGGTACGTATTGATCAAGTTAGAGTTAACTTGAGGTGTGTAGAAATTAGCTAGGGGCTAGTTACTACAAAGGGATTAGAGTTAATTCTTAGGATTACAAAAAAGTTTATTTTGTAAATCCGTTTGGCTCAGAGTTTTTAGTGAAGAGTTGAGCAAATCCTACTAAGGAGTAGGTCGTGGATTTTTCACCTTTTGAGCTAGGTGTTTTCCACGTAAAATCTCTGTGTTTTTACTTTACTGCTTTTTATTATTCCGCAACAGTAGTAGTTGGAACACCAAGAAGAACCAGGTTCTTCTACTGAGACAACACTCGAAAATTGGGTACCACAAAAAGTAACCTATCTTCTTGTGTAGTATTGAAGTCTAAAACATCAGACCTCCTCTAAAATCAACTCACAAGTCCATCCACATTGGGCACACAAATATGACCTTGCATCCATAAAACTCCATCATCACCAACAGTAACATGCTTGGCACCACCGTGGCGCACCGTGTCCCTAAGGACACATAAATGAGGATCTTCAAACTGTCGATCTCGAATACGGTCACTTAATGAAGAGCGAGCAACTGTATAAGCTAGAACACGGCCGGGCTCAGAAACATCCAACCTCATGAACCGATTGGCTAAATCCTGAACATCCAAAGCAAGAGGTCTCTCCCCGACCGGAATATATGCAAGACTACCCATACTAGCTGACTTCTTACTCAAAGCATCAGCCACTACATTGGCCTTCCCTGGATGATATAAGATGTTTATGTCATAGTCTTTCAACAACTCCAACCATCTCCTCTGCCTCAAATTTAGCTCCTTCTGCTTGAACAAATAATGCAGACTCTTGTGATCCATGAACACCTCACATGACACGCCATATAGATAATGCCTCCAAATCTTCAGCGCGTGAACAATGGCTGCTAGCTCCAAATCATGAACTGGATAATTCTTCTCGTGGATCTTCAACTGACGCGAAGCATATGCAATAACCTTGCCATCCTGCATCAACACTACACCAAGTCCAACCCGAGATGCATCACAATACACAGTATATGGCCCTGAACCTGTGGGCAAAACCAACACCGGCGCCATAGTCAAAGATGTCTTGAGCCTCTCGAAGCTCGCCTCACACTCCTCTGACCACCTGAACTAGGCACCTTTCTGAGTCAACCTCGTCATCCGGGCTGCAATAGATGAAAACCCCTCCACGAAAACCCCTCCACGAATCGACAATAATAGCCTGCCAAACTCAAGAAACTCCGTATCTCTGTGGCTGATGTGGGTCTAGGCCAATCCTTGACCGCTGAAATCTTCTTGGGATCTACCCGAATACCCTCTGCTGATACAACATGACCCCGAAATGCAACTGAACTCAACCAAAACTCATATTTCAAAAACTTGGCATATAACTGACTGCCCTTCAGAGTCTGGAGGACGACTCGAAAGTGCTGCTCATGCTCCTCCTGGCAGCGGGAATAAATCAGAATATCATCAAGGAAGGAATCCAAATAAGTCCTGCACACTCGGTTCATCAGGTCCATAAAAGCAGTTGGGGCATTTGTCAACCCGAATGACATCACTAAGAACTCATAATGCCCGTACCGAGTGCGAAAAGCTGTCTTAGGGACATCGAATGCCCTAATCCTCAATTGGTGGTAGACAGATCTTAAATCAATCTTCGAAAATACCTTGGCACCCTGAAGCTGATCCAATAAATCATCAATTCTAGGCAACAAGTACGTGTTCTTGATGGTAACCTTGTTTAATTGCCGATAATCTATGCACATCCTCATCGATTCGTCCTTCTTCTTAACAAACAACACCGGCGCACCTCAAGGTGAGACACTAGGCCTGATAAAGCCTTTATCAAGCAAGTCCTGCAACTGTTCTTTCAATTCCTTCAACTCTGGCGGGGCCATACGATATGACGGAATAGAAATGGGCTGAGTGCCCGGAGCCAACTCAATGCAAAAGTCGATATCCCTGTCGGGTGGCATACCCGACAGGTCTGCAGGAAACACCTATGGAAACTCGCAGACAATGGGCATAGACTCCATAGAAGGAATCTCGACACTAGAATCGCGAACATAGGCCAAACAGGCTAAACACCCTTTCTCGGCCATACACCGAGCCTTCATATATGAGAAAACCCTGCTGGAAGAATGACTAGGAGTCCCTCTCCACTCCAGCCGAGGAAACCTCGGCAATGCTAAGGTCACGGTCTTGGCATGACAGTCTAGTATGGCATGATAAGGCGACAACCAATCCATCCCCAAAATAACATCAAAATCCATCATATCAAGAAGTAGAAGATCTACACTAGTCTCAAGACAACCAATAACCACTACACATGAATGGTAGACGCGATCTACCACAATAGAATCACCCACCGGTGTAGATATATATACAAGAGTATTTAGAGAATCACGAGGCATAACCAAATAAGGATCAAAATAAGATAACACATAGGAAAATGTGGACTCCGGATCGAATAAAATCGAAGCATTCCTGCTGCAAACTGAAACCATACTTGTGATAACTGCGTCGGAGACGTCAGCCTCAGATCTGGCTGGAATAGCATAACATCGGGGCTGGTCCCCACCCATATAAGTTACGTCTCTGGGACGGCCTCCTGTTAGTTTACCTCTACCTCTAGTAGCTTGGCCTCCACCTCTAATTGCCTAACCTCCACCTCTAACACCTCGACCCCCACCTCGGGCTGGCTGAGCGGGTGGTGGAGCACCTGGTGCGGGCACCATAGCACGAGAACCCTGGTGCTGAGAACTGCTCGAGGCTCGAGGGCAAAATCTAGCAATGTGCATCGGGTTACCACAAGTATAACAAGCCCTCGACTGCTGAGGCTGCTGACCCTGAAACTGACCCTAACATCCTGAGTAACCACCTTGAAAACTCTGAAGCGGCGGTGTACTGATAGGAGCTGATGGTGCACTGTAGGGCAACTGATCAGAGTACTGCATATGAGAACCGCAGCCACCTGGAGAACTGCGAGAAACCTGAAG
Source organism: Nicotiana paniculata (assembly GCA_005239505.1). Classification (NCBI taxonomy): domain Eukaryota; kingdom Viridiplantae; phylum Streptophyta; class Magnoliopsida; order Solanales; family Solanaceae; genus Nicotiana; species Nicotiana paniculata. The sequence goes on along the minus strand of MDKI01051569.1, from coordinate 21,552 downwards.
TGCTGAATAAAACGGCCTAGGAGGATGGCCCCTACCAAAAGAATCCCTGCCTCTAGATGAGGCACCACTGAACCTGCCAAAATGACGGGGTCTCTTGTCAGACCCCTGACCACCACCCTGCAACATAACCATCTCAACTCGTCTGGCCACATTGGCTGGATCCTGGAGAGAAATCTCACTCCCTGTGTCCTTGGCCATCTGCAATCTGATCGGCTGAGCTAGTCCCTCAATAAATATCCTCACCCTCTCTTGCTCGGTGGGAAGTATCATAATATCATGTCGGTCCAAGGTAACAAATCTGGTCTCGTACTGAGTGACGGTCATAGAGCCCAGCTGGAGACGCTCAAACTGCCTCCGAAGATCCTCTCTCTGAGTGATAGGAAGAAACTTCTCCAGAAATAGCTGAGTGAACTAGGCCCAAGTCAAGGCCAGTGATCCAGCTGGTCTAGCCAAACAATAATCTCTCCACCAAGTCTTGGCGGGACCTGACAGACAAAAAGTAGCAAAGTCAACCCCATTTCTCCACTATCCCCATGTTCAGTAGAACCTCATGGCAGCTATCCAAGTAGTCCTGGGGATCCTCTAAAGATGCACCACTGTAAGTAGTAGTAAACAGCTTGGTGAACCGGTCCAACCTCCACAAAGCATCAGCAGACATAGCTGCTCCATCACCGATTTGAGCAATTATACCCAGCTGAACTACCCCAGTTGGCTGAGCTACTAGAGACTGAAACTGAGAAGCCAACTGCTCCAGAGTTCGAGTAATGGGAGTCTGGGTTCCTCCCCCAGCCTGAGAGACGGCTGGTGTTGAAGGAAGTAAACCTACCTGAGCGACACTCTCCATGAGGCCCAATAGACGGACCAGAGCATCCTGGAGTACTAGGGTGGAAATGAACCCCTCGGGAACCTGAGCTGGTCCAACCGGAACTGTCTGGGTAGGAACCTCAGCAGAGAACTCTACCTGAGGCTCCACCATTGGGGCTGTTGCTCTGGGCTGAGCTCTGCCCCTGCCTCGGCCTCTAGCACGGCCTCGGCCCCTCGTAGGAGCTGCAACTAGAGACTCGGGATGCTGATTAGTGGATGAAGAAGCACGTGTTCTCGCCATCTGCGAGAGAATAGAGTAGAAATTCAGTTAGTTTTGAGACATCAAATCGCACGACAGAGAAGAATAGATGTGAAGTCATTCCTAAACTCTGTAGCCTCTAGGGGATAAGCACATACGTTTCCGTACCGATCCCTCAGACTCTACTAAGCTTGTCCGTGAATTGTGAGACCTAAGCAAATTAGTGCACTGATACCAACATGTCACGACCCGAATTTCCCGCCGTCGGGACCGTGATGACGCCTAATATTGAACCCGCTAGGCAAGCCAACGTTACTGATTAATTACCTTATTCCTTCACCTTTAATAGTTTACCAGACTTTATAATAAAATCACGAAATTAAAACATACGTTAATAACATGATTCAACCGTTTGATATAATACTAATACGAAATCCAGAACCAAATTACTCCCAGAACAAGTGTCACAACCTCACGGACTGTCTATGAATATTAAAAATAGGAATCTGAACAAAATATAAGTATACATCTGTCTCAGAAGTAAATAAGAACAGAATATATAAATGAAATAGGAGGGGACGCCAAGGCCTCCGGACGTCTGCAGAACTACCTCGGAGTCTCCACTAGACTGAAGGCAGCAACCCTAATCTAAGGTCCGAAGAGTCCAGTACCAGGATCTGCACGAAAGTGCAGAGTGTAGTATCAGTACAACCGACCCCATGTACTGATTAAGTGTCGAGCCTAACCTTGAAGAAGTAGTGACGAGGCTAGGACCAAATCAACCTGGGCAGTTTAATAGTATACGGAGAAAATAATAACAACGATGAATAAGCAGCTAAGCATAAGGGAAAGGGGAACATGCTGAGGGGAGGAAATATCAAATAATGAAAATAACGAGATAAAGCAAAAATTAGATATCAATTTAAGCAACACAAATAGCAACACAAAAGCAAGTGCACGACATCACCCTTCGTGATTTTACTCTTGTCCTCACCATCAAAATCAATATATTCAGCACGGCATCACCCTTCATGCTTGTACCTCACATAATCATGGCACGACATTATCCTTCGTGCATTATCACTCATATCATGGCACGACATCACTCTTCGTGCTTTTGCAATCTTAATATCGGCACAACATCACCCTTCGTACATTAACATTCACTCACAATCTCACGCATGGCATCACCCTTCGTGTTTTCTCACTCTTCCTCACCCAAACACATCAAATGACAGCAATCCAACAAGGAAATTAACAGAGTAAACAAAATTAAAATCATAACGTCTCGACAAGGGAGCCAACAGTGGAATCAATACCATCCCGGCAAGGGAAAAACAACTATAACCAATCTCACTTAGTACATAACTTCACATAAAAACCTTCAACTGAAACCAATACTCAACACTGTTCAATATCAAGGAATTTCCACCAACATGAATAGCTATAAAGTGAAACTCAAGTATTACTTAACAAAAAACCACATAAATCACAATATTTGACTCACGTGCATGCTTGACACCAACGTATAGGTACTCGTCACCTCACCTATACGTTGAACATGTTACTTACACATAGCAAATAGGACACAACACCTATTCCCTCAAGCTAAGGTTAAGCCAAACACTTACGTCGAATTCAGACCAACTCAAGCCTCAATTACCGTTTTTCCCTTAGAATTCGCCTCCAATTCAATTGTATTTAGACATAATTAGCTTAATAATATCAATAAATGCTAAATAATTTAACTCCAATGCTTAATTATGAATTTTCTATCATTCTTCCTAAAAAGTCAAAAATCGACCCCGGGCCCCCTTGGTCAAAACACGAGGTTCGGACCAAAACCCGATCACCCATTCACCCACGATCCCGAATATGTAATTAGTTTTGGAATCCGACCTCAAAATGAGGTCTAAATTCCAATTATTCAAAAAGCCCTAACTCCACCTAAATCCCCAATTTTCTACCCTTAAAACCCTAGGATTCTTGATGATAATTGATGGAAAACAATAGAAAGTTGAAGAAAATTGGTTAGTGGACACTTAACTATGATTTGGGAAGAAAATCTCTTGAGAAAATTCCCTTGGTCTTCTATTTTTGTGAAAAGTTGAAGAAAAAGCAACTTCTAATTTAAAAACACTTACTGCCCGACCTTCGCACTTGTGGTGCTGGGGGCGCACCTGCGCTTACGCATGTGCGGAAAAATGGTTGCACCTGCGGAAATGGGCAAGGCTACTAAGGGCCGCACCTGCGGAGGTGTATCCGCTCCTTCGGAACCGCTTCTTCGGACCTGCGGAAAGAAGGCAGACTGGGCTGGGCCGCACCTTCGGGTGAAGGTCCGCACCTGCGAACTCGCACTTGCGGCCCTAGGCTCGCAGGTGCGGGCACATCAGAACTGGTGCACCCGCAGTGATTTTCTAAGTTCAAACACCCCGAAACTCCCCAAGCCCTCGGGGCTCCAAACCAAACATGTACACAACCTCAAAAACATCCTACGGACTTACTCGTGCGATCAAATAGACAAAATAACATCTTAAACAACGAATTTAGCATAGAAATCAAAGAAAAATCTCAAAACTTTTAAAGTTTCAAATTTCACAACTACGGGTCTGAATCACGTCAAATGACCTCCGTTTCTTAACAAATTTTACAGGCATCATTCAAATACAATATTAAACCTGTACCGGGCTCCAAAACCAAAATATATGCCTGATACCATCAATTTCAAATATAATCAAATTTCCAAAGACTCTTGTAATTTCAGTAAAACAATTTCTTTCAAAAATTCATTTCTCGGGCTTGGGAGCTCGGAATTCAATTCCGGACACAAGCTCAAGTCCCATAGTTTCCTGTTTACCCAAAATGTTGACCGAAGTCAATTTAAATTTAATTTTAACGACAAAATTAGCATTTTTCTCAGTTTTTCACATAAAAGCTTCCCGGATATACGTCCGGGTTGCGCACGCCAAACGAGATGAGATAAAAGGAGATTTTCAAGGCTTCGGAATACAATTTTAACTTATAAAACAAGAGATGATATTTTGGATCATCACATATTACCACTAGAATTAATATATACACTTTTCTCATTTTCTGGCCTTTGTCGACCTTCATAAAAAATATATGGTCTACTCGCCTCAAATTATTGTCACTCTTTAATCTACTGGTGTTTGATTGCATCACAATTCATGTTTAAAAATCTTTGTAATTTGCCCTTCGGCTTTGAATGTCAATTTAGATACTAAATGGTATTTGAGTATATATATATATACACGTCATGGAGATGTAAAAGTGAAAAAGGTAGGACGCATTATGCGACCAGGGCATGGGAATTGGATCTTCCCATACGGTATTGTGGCATCATGCCTGTTGATTTTCAAAACACCTCTTATGCCAATGAGGACTTGACCGAAAATGAAAGCAAAGAGGAAAAAGGAGATTAAATTAAGTAGATACAAGACAAGTTTGATAAAGTAGTAAGCCTTGGTGTCTAGGAATAAAGGTTGAATAAGTTTTATTCAAAACTAGGAGAACCTAAAATATTAGTTAAATCAACTCGGTGGAAGTTATTTCCAGTTCCAATAACTTGTATTTAAAACTTTATCTCTCCTGTTATTTTCAGCGGAATATATTCTCTCTTCTGCACAACGTGTTTCACCAAAAGTTTTTTTTTTTTTGGTACATAAAGTTGAAGGGCTACTTATAATATTATCGGGGTAAAACTGAATTTGGCCCCAAGGGAATTGAAAGACAGAAAGTGAAAAAAACTAGTATGGAGAAGAAATATATTCTCTTGGGCTTCTTGGGTAGAGAATAATTTACCTAAATGTTTATATTGATTAATTTTTTAAAATAATAATTGATGTATAAAATACATACTTCCTTCGTTTTTTTTTTTTTAGTCTGTTCTAAAATAAATGATATTTTTTATTAAATTTAAAAATAATTTAACTTTAAACTCTTAGTGAGAAACTTTTATTATCACACAAATGTCATGGTCCCACAAATTTTTTACCTCATAAACTTTTAAGACCACAAGTTTTAAAAGTCTTCTTCTTTTTTCTTAAACTCCGTACCGAGTCAAAGTACATCATCTAAATTGAAACGGAAGAAGTATTAATTACTTCCTCTGGTTTAAAATAAGTGATTTTTTGGCTGTTTTCACACAGATTAAGAAATCTACCTTTTAAGTTTTAACATTAATTAACAATGAAATTGACCATATTAACCTTTATTATCTATTCATATAAACACTCCTAACACATACTCCAACACTATTTACTCCAAGGGCAATGTAAGGAAAAAATAATTAATTAAATCTTGAAATCTAAAAAAATGACTTATTTTGGAACACAATAAAAAAAAACCAAAAAATCACTTATGTGGACCGGAGGGATTATAAATAATTTGTAAATTTTTTAATATAAAAATATACTAAATAGTAGTATGTAAATATTTTGTGGGAATAATTTTTTTTCAATTGAATATGAGCTCACTAAAAAATGTTCCCTTTCCCCTCTCTCTTCCTTTGTGTCCTCTGCAAGCATAGTTAAGATGAAGAAATTGCCGAAAGTAAAATTGGTGTGTAAGCTATTAATAAATGCTTTTTATGTCTTGTGCTCAGAAATGGATCCAAAAATCCAAGTGAATAGTGTCCTTGTCACAATATAGTAGTACAGTACCCCACTAAACTAGAAATTTCCTATCTATACTTTCTTGGCCGCTTTCTCCATAAGCTACAGCTACTCCACTCTTTTTCTCTTGGCTAGGTTTTTCAATTTCCACCTGCACCAGAAATAGCTCAATAATTAATTCTTATTGCTGTTAATGGCGGATTGGGGACCAGTGCTGATAGGAGTTGTACTCTTCATATTGCTACAACCTGGGCTTCTGTTTCAGATACCTGGTAATAATCGTACTCTTGAATTTGGGAGCATGAAGACTAATGGAAAGGCTATTGCTGTTCATACTCTTATTTTCTTTACCCTTTATGCTATTCTCATTCTGGCTGTTCATGTTCACATCTATACTGGCTGATCTCATATACTCCAGATCTTGTCGTAATCCCCTTTTATGCTATTATTTTCACTAATCCATGTAAGTTGTAACCTCTTTTCTTACTGAAGTTAAGATCTGTTTCTTTGTACTTTTGGTTTGTTAAGAGGAAATATGAAAAAAGATTTGAGTCTTTGAAATGAGCTGTTTTAATTATATATTCCCTATTTATTTGCCTGCTGTTTCTTTTGGTTGCTCAAATGCTTATTGAACTGCATCTTGTTTTGTTTGTTTTTGGGTCCGAGTTGAGATTGTCTTTTAACTCCTCCTTCCTCTCAAAATCCATAGAAAACTAATTAAGGTGGTGTGATTGTGACAGTAAGCTGCAATAGAGCTGGAATATAGTCTATTCAAGAATTAATTATTAATATCTTTGAGACTAGTTTTTTGAAATTAGAAATGGAAAGCGACTTGTGTTGCTTCTGGGTTAAAAAAGGAGATGTTGAATTCATTTAGGTAAGATTATCAGCTTCTACAATAGTACAATACCATGTTTGAAACACAGACACACACACACTCTCTTCTAATTGACAAGAAAACGAGCTAGAGGGAACAGGTGTAATAGAAAACTAGCAAAGGTCCATTGAAAGGATATGGTTCAAGTCACTAAATTTAGCTCTAGTATTCTCTTGGTAACACTTGGAAGTAGTACCAAGATCAGAGTGCAATATGCAGGACTCACATTTCGTGCAATATTTCTTGGACCAAAGATGATGGTGCCGTATGATTTGATGGGCTAGGAAGTATTTCCTAGGATTATTTGTTCAAGCGACAATTTTTTCCTAATTATAGTTTTTAATCTCCAAGCTCTCAGTTTGCTGCTTAATTTTAATGTTTGAGATCTGCAAAGTGCAAGCCATTGCTTGTGCCTTGAGAAACGTTTGATTCTGTTTATTCTTCCATTTACCACTATCTAATAAGTAAACCAGATATGCGGGATGTTGCATTAGTCTAATATATATATATATATCCCATGTTCCCTATACAACCCCCCAAAAGAAAAGAAAAGAAAAAAGAGGAGAGTTTATATTAAGAACCGTCATGTACAGAGAATATGATAAAAGTGGTCTAAAAACTTGTTCCTTTCATTTGCATGAATTTGATAAACATTGATGTCGAGCGCACAACATTTTGTCAGAGTATTTCAGAAAATCAAGCTAGTTCAAAAAGAAAAGAAACACAGAAAAAGGTTTGATAAAAACAAGAATCCCCCTTCAGCAAAAGCCTTCCAAGATGAGTTGAAAATTTGGCTGCAGCAGCAGGTCGAAGAAGAAACCTTAAATTCTGCCTTTGTTGCCAATATCAACCGGATCGTATATGAACACCAATGGCAACTATCAAGATTGTATAAATACAGAAGAATAAGATGGCATGGACAAGGATTGAAATTCCACTAGTGTACATGTTCCCGAACTCAATCACCCGAGTCCTCGCCGGTAACTGGAATAGCAATCCTGGTGACAGTAAGATGAACATTGCCACAGCAACCACCACTGGCCCCCAATCAGCCACCATCTTTATTTCACTATCCTGTCTTTCTTTATCTGAAGGAAATTACTAGGTACTCTAAAATCTGAGCTTTAAGCGATCTCTCTGTTTCTTGCTGCTGTATATAGTTGTGGTGTTTGCAAATTTGTAGCAGCAGATATATGGCAAATGTAGTGTTTTGCTTAGTGAAGAAGGAGAAGGGGATATACTAAACTTGAGGGTGAAAAGCAGGCAGTGTGTTTTAAAGGGGAAGAAAGGTATGATTTGTGGTAGTGGGGTTTTTTTTGCTTTATGGAAGTCGACAGAAAATACCAACTTTATGTTTAAGTTTCCGATTATTGAAGAACGCGCAAGTCTTTCTTTTGCATTTTGCTTTACAAATTTTATTACATAAATTCATCAAAGTGGAGTCTTTATAAAAGATTTGGAAAAAGAAGGTGGTGGACGTGGAAAGTGGAGAAAGCCAACAATTTGTTGCGTTTACAATGCACAATTCTTTGGCTGATTTCTTCAACAACAGCTAGTAATGCAACCCTTGGGAAATGATTTGATGGCATTGTTTAAGTACCTATTTTGTAAAGTGCGAGCCTTTCCAATTTCTTGAATTTATTCTTGGTCCATAACAGATGAAAAGAGCTGCGAGTTTATCACTGTATATTTGCCTTTGTTTATACCGCGTTAGCAGATGGCGGGCATTCTTTCCTGAGCCTAATGATGAGACTAATATTTTGCATGGATATGAACTAGAGGTTTACATTTCTCTAAGTTATTGGTCGATCGACACCATGCACTAATTAAACCAATAGCTCAAGATTTTGATGCATGCCATTGTTAGATCTTTATGCTTACCAAATTGATTTCTTCGTTTAAGCTTTTTAACTCAACTGGAAGTAATCTAATGCAAAACGACTTTTAGAATGAGATTTAAATTACGCCAACTGTCTGTGTAAAAAAGTGTTACATTATTAATGTATCTTAATCAGTTAGTTGTAACAAGTAGAGGCGGACATATAATATACGGAGAGGGGTCACCGGCACCCGTGAAGTTCGGCAAAAATTTCATGTATACATATATTTGTCTTTAAAAAATATTGATATATTAGTAATGAGCACCCTATATACAAAGTAGATTTTTGTTGAATCTAAAAATACACTCTCTCGACCTTCATATCCTGGGTCCTCCTACGATAACAAGTAATTTATTTAAGTTTCCAGGTTACTCATTTCATTCTATTTGGATGACTATTTATTTTATCTTTTCTTACTTTCTTTTCCACTAGCAGGTAGGCCCAACTATGTTGGGTTGGACCGCTGTCTTGATATAGTAAAAATTGCACGGGGCGTCTTATTTGGTCGTCCCCATTTAACCTATACCCATTTTTTTTAAATTTTTAACTTATACTCACTTTTTAAATAATTTCAGCCCCCTTTCTCCTCCTTCGTCTTCTTCTTCTTCTTCTTCTTCTTCTTCTTCTTCTTCTGCTGTTGGTGCTGCTATGGAACTTCAGTTCATGGGATGATTGCCATAAATATATTTATCAGAGCTGAAGTTCGCCAGTTACAAAACAAATACTTCAGCTTTAGAGCTGAAATTCGCCAGTTACTAAAACAAAAACTGCAGCAATTACAAACAAAAGCTTTGCGTTAAGACGTGCACAAGTTAAACAAAAACTTCAACAAATAGATAACAAAAATTCAGCTCTAGAGCTGAAGTTCGCCAGTTACAAAACAAAATAGAGCTGTGGTTCGCCAGTTACAAAAACAAAAACTTCAGCTCTAGAGTTGAAGTTCGCCAGTTACAAAACAAAAACTTCATCTCTAGAGCTGAAGTTCGCCAGTTACAAAAACAAAAATTTCAGCAATTACAAACAAAAGCTATGCGTTAAGACGTGCACAAGTTAATCAAAAATTTCAGCAAATAGAGAACAAAACTTCAGCTACTACGCTTAAGTTCATTAATTAAAAACAAAAATTTCAGCACACTTGGTTCAGCATACTTGCTACTTCAGGCCCGTCTACTAGAATGCTGAAGTTTTGCGTGATTGCCTTTGCTGCTTCAGCTTCGTATGCTGAAGTTGTGCGAAAAAGCAGGTACACTTGTAACTTTTTTTGTAAAACGGGCACAAGTTAAAACGTGACACAAAAAGCGAGTATAAATGCAAATGTCCCCTTGATATAAGACTATCTAAACCAGTAAAATTTGTAGTTTTTGCCCATGCTTACTATGGCCCAAGCCCACAAAAGGGAGTGCCGTCCAGGAGAAGAAATGAGAAGATTCTCAACTGTTGCGTGGTCGGCAAATGATAATCATGTTAATTGTTATTCGCTATCAACTGATAATACGTGTCATTAAACAAACGCTATATTTGTCTCACAACGCGGTAATTTCTGTGTATGCATTGTCTTGTTTCACTTGTCCATAATTTGCTGAAAAAGAAATTAAGCCACGGCTCTACTTATCTCAAAAATAACATGGTGGAAATTCCATGTCTATAATTCTGGTTTCCAATTCCCAAATTCTCTAAAGATCGATCATTGGTACTTCTCCCTTTTTCTTTTCCTTTTCACTTCTACATACATCACTTAGAGATGGCTGATTGGGGACCAGTGGTAATAGCAGTTGTGCTATTTGTTCTGTTGAGCCCTGGGCTTCTCTTTCAACTACCAGGAAACAGCAGGGCGGTAGAGTTTGCCAATTTTCAGACAAGTGGACTCTCCATTTTCATACATACTCTTCTCTTCTTTGGCTTCATTACCATCTTCCTTATTGCCATAGGTGTCCACATTTACACCGGCTAGAATTTACCATCACCACAAACATCCTCAAATGACAACTTTTTCTTATTTTGCTTATAAGTTCTTTCAAGCTCCACTATGTATTCATTTCGTATGGGTCAAGGTGTACTTTGATACTCATTAATACAATCATAGTTTGTGTTTAGTTTTGGTTGCTTATTACATAGTACATACATTCATATCTTAAATTGTTTGACTACTTTTACTATGACATGCTCGTTGAAGGTATATATTAGCAATATTAATATGAAGACCAATGACAATTTTTGATAGCGAACCCCATACCATGATAGATTCAACTAAAAAGTACAACACTAAATTGTATATCAACTAAAAAGTACAACACTAAATTGTATGATTGGCCGTTTAACAGGGTACACAGGAGACCATGTCACACCCTTACAAGTGTGCATCCTTACATTAATTACCTAATACATAAACTGATTGAATCCCCAAATTTGGAATATTTTTTTTTTGTTTATTTATCTAACATGCACAACTAATTGGGGTTTATATTTGAGATTCGGGTGTTTAAACTCAAATATAATACTGCTAGCTGCTATTACTATAACGACCCAGTAGGTCATTTTGAGAGTTAGCGTTCCGTTTACCCTAATAACTGCTTTTTTCATGTCTATTTCTACTTTTGGGACTTGGCGGAACGTTAAATGGTGAAATTCGGAGAGTTTTTGGACACATAGTCCTTATGTGTGAGTTTAAGCTTTAAAAATCGGACCATAGTTGGAACTATGGGAAGACGGGTCCGGAATGGGATTCCGTCGACTCCGTTAGCTCCATTGAGTGATTTCGAAGTTAGAAGCGTGTCCGGAATGTATTTTCGAGGTTTGTAGTAGATTTAGGCTTGAATTGACGAAAGTTAAAATTTCGACGATTTCGACCGATAGCTGAAATTTTGATATTTGGCTCGGAATGAAATTCTGAGAGTGGCTGTAGGTCCGTTGTGTCAATTATGACCTGCGTGTAAAATTTGAGGTCATTCGGACTAGTTTTGACGTGTTTTGACATTGGTTATGGATTTTTAGAAATTTCGTAAGTTCTTAGGCTTGAATCCATGTCGACTTGGTAATTTTGAGGTTATGTGATGTGTTTTCGAGACTCGACAAAGTTTGGATAAAGTATTGAGACTGGTTGGTAAGTTTGGTTGAGGTCCCGGGGGCCTCGGGGATGTTTCAAATGCTCAACGAGTGATTTTTGGAGGTGCGGTCTGGGTTCCGAAGGTGCGGCCCCAGTCCTTTTAGTGAGTTTTCGCACCTGCGATGAATTTTCCGCAGGTGCGGTCCAAGGGGGCGCAGGTGCGGGATCGTTGGGTAGTTTATACTAAATTCGAGGGCTTGAAATTCATACCTTCTAAAAAACGATTTGGAGCTCGGGAGTAGGCGATTTGAGTGGGTTTTGAGGAGAAGATTCATAGGTAACAATTCCTAACCTTATTTCACTTGTATATCATTAATCTATAGCAATTTCTTCCATGTAATCAATGAATTGGGTGAAAAATCATGAAAATGGGAAGAAGTTTCCCCAAATAGAAATCCGAGAATTTAATGAGATTTTGACGCCGTATTTCGATGATTCTTGTTCGAGTGAGTTCGTGAGTGAATGAGTGTTCTAAATTTATAACTTTCACTCGTTTCCGAGACGTGGGCCCGAGGGACTTTTTGGGCAATTTTCCTAATTTCGCGTATTATCTTCGAACTTATTAGCTATTTTGATTCCTTAAAGTGATATTTCCATTATGCAATCAAATTGAATAGATTTAGTCCATTCAGCGTCTGATACTCGTGTCAAGAGCGTGATTTTGAATTGAGTAGCGCAGTCAAGGTAAGTGGCTTGCCTAACTCTGTGTTGGGGTCTTCCCCTTAGGCTATTTTAATATTGTTTTATGTTGTTTTGGCGTCGTGTACGTGAGGTGACGAGTACACACACGGGCCATTGTTGCTAAAACTCTATTTTTCCCTCCATGACATAAATCATTTTATTCCTCTTTCACTGTCTCATGTATTGACTATGTGGTTTAGATTAGGAAGTAGCATGTCTACCTGTTTTACTTGAACTTCCCCTAGTTGTTACTATGTGCACCATGTTTAGGTAGTTTTATTCATATTTTTGCCTGTGATTTTCCTAAACTGTTTAAATAAATTGTATTCGGTATTTGCACTGCATTGCATACTTAAATTGGGACTACGGACGAGATTCCGGGAGTTTTTCCCCTGTACTGTATTGCATATTTAAATTGGGACTACGGACGAGATTCCGGGGACTTTCCCCCTGTACTGCATTGCATATTTAAATTGAGATTATGGACGAGATTCCGGGAGCTTTTCCCCTGTACTGCATGGCATATTTAAATTGGGACTACAGACGAGATTCTGGGAGTTTTCCCCCTGTACTGCATTGTATATTTAAATCGGGACTACAGACGAGATTCCAGGAGCTTTCTCCCTGTACTGCATTGCATAGTTGTTACTGTGAGATACGTTGTGCTGAGCCGAGGGCTCCCTGTTGCTATTTTCTTTTAGCTCATTGTTTCTACTGTTCTCCTTAACTTATTATATCTCTCTGTTCAATTTTAAATTGTTTTTACTATAAAAATTTAGTAGAGCCTTAACCTGACCTCGTCACTACTCGACTGGGGTTAGGCTTGACACTTATTGAGTACAAATTGTGGTGTACTCATGCCCTTTCCTACGTATATTTTTCATGTGCAGATCCAGGTACCAACACTTCATTTCGTGGCTAGGGGTCCGAGCAGCAGCTTCGAGGAGACCGAAAGGTAATTCTGCCGCGTCCACAGAGTCCTTCGAGTCACGTTCCACTCCAGACTTAGATAGATTTTTCATGTATTTCCTTACGTTGTATAGAGCACTTTGAGATAGAGCTTGTGACTAAAGTGATATTCCGGATTTTTGGGAAGTTGTATTTTGTACGCGCCAAGTGGCGATGTTTCATTTATAGACTCACTTTATTCCGTCTTTATTTTATTGCTTCTATTAATATTTGTTCCGCAATTAGGCTTACCTAATCGTAGAAATTAGGTACCGTCACAATGCCTTTGAGAGGATAAATCGGGTCGTGACAATTACTAATACAAAACAAAAACGGGAAAACTACTTAAACAAATCATTGTTATGGGATGAGATAATTCTGGATAGTTACAACAGTACACATTTACATACTTCTGCCACTTGGCTACATTTTGGTGTTTGCGTCTAACTCAAACATACTGAAATTAAGGCTCTAATTTGCATCAAACTGACAAAACCACACCAAGAAAACACTATTGCCTTACTAATGCCTCTTTTTAGCCAGAGGAAAACAACACAATTGGATGCTCATGAAATATTAAGAAACTATTGATGCCTTTGTCAGAGGTAGAATATTCTTGGATATCTAGTGGACCGAGAATGCAACAAAAATATTATCCACTTACTGCATGACTAGTATGGCTATATACATTGAAGTCTGGAAAATGATTCCAGTTTCCCTGTCATTGTCACCAGATCATTGGATGAGTAAGATGAAGATTATTCCTACATTCGGTTTCTTGAACGCAACGTATTTTTGTTGATCGAAAGAGACAGCTAGAGAGAGGTTCTTTTTGAATCTTCATTAATCCAGTAGTAATTAATAAGGAAATAAAAGAGGAGATGTAGGAAAAGTAACTACCTACAGACCTTGTAAATTTTTTTTTACCATAAACACTGGTGAGTTAAAGTGTGGATCTCTTACGGTATAGCGGAAAAAAAAATATATATACGTAGATAACATGACGAGTAAATAACAAGAATAGGTTTTTTAATAGAGAGTAGAAACAAATTAATCACTATTTTTATTACCGATATATTCATAATTAAACTTTGTCCAAGTATGATAGTAATTCGTTATAATTAAGGATATAAAAGAGGCATTTTTTATTATACAATTTAAGAAAATTGAGTGACAAAAATTATTTAATGAATATTTTTTAAGTGTCTTTTTTGTTTATAAATAAATAATTTTAAGACTTTGATGAAATAAAATAAAAGCTGAGTACTAAAATTACCCCAAATGCAAAATGATCAAGTACTCCACGAAGAGGCTGCAATATTAATTTAATCTTATTGCATGAAAACTAACTCTCTGCATCAGATACTTCCTGTTATGCAGTTTTTATTTAGTACTTAAAAAGCTAGCTAGCAACAAAATCAGGTGACCATTAATGCTAACGATTAATTAACACCCTGCCTGCTTGCAAATGCTAAAGATTATTAATTATAATCAGTAATTAAGGTTGAACTAAGATGCAAAATTTAGTGAGATTGCAGAGACGACAGGTTCCTTTCTGAATTAAGACGTTCAAGTTTGAAACGCTCCTGAACACTTGTTATGTAGTTGGCAGCCTTTAAATCAACGCCTTCGTCAGTGTCAATCTTGCGGCAATAAGTGCCGCGGCCAGTACTACCGTTGGAGCCAACAGTACTCTGCGGTGGAATGTAATAAGAAACTTTTGGCTTCAGTGGAAGAGCAGCTTGCTCCTGGTTCACTATAAACCCTACCGCATCTGACGAGAAGCTGGCCGACGAGGCAATAACACTATTTGGATTATATGGAATAAGCTTTTCCTTTGGCTGATGATTATGAAGATGAAGATGATAAACAGTTCGAGGACTCATGCCCTCGGAGTTGTAAGTAGGAGTTGTAGTGGGCTTCACCTTGCTGCTCCCGTATTGTACAGGTGATGCTGCTGCTCGGTATAAAGACTTCACCAGTTTACCTTTTATGAACCCTGTTTTGCGCTTGCGGATGGAATCCATCTCTTGTATTTGGGCAATAAGCTTTTACGAAATACTCTGTAGAGATATGTGGTAATAATTGTGTTAGATATATTGGATTTGTATCGTGAGTGACTGAGTGGCGAGGTGAGACCGCGAGAGGGCTATATATAGAGAGTTTAACTTCCAGGCACCAGCTAAGAATGTAGAAGAATTTTTATCATATAAGGAATCACCTAAAAGATCAAATAACTACACTTAATCGTTCATCAAATAAAAGCAGATTGATACTACTTGGAAAATAGAAATTTATGTGTCATATTTTTTTTATTAGTTTGCCCCAAAAAAGTCATACTTAATAATTTAACTTTAAACTTTTTATTTTATCGTTAATGAGATGGTTTAGTGTCATACAAATATTTATGGTGTGTTTTAGAATTCATGTTCTTAAAGTCTTTTTTTTTTTCTTTTTTAAAACTCTGTATCAAGTCAAACATACAACACCACATAAATTGGGAAGAATACTTTGGTAAAACAGTTTAAAATGCAATCATAATTTAAAATCAGTATATAGGTAACGAAATCCAGAAACACAATACACACAGGAGTATAAAATATCTGGAATTTGAGCACGCAGCTTGCATGTGCGATTTGCTTTACAAGTAGATATGAAGATAAACATGAAGCATCGATCAATGAGGGATGTACTATTGTTCTTTTAGCTATATCCATCTGTCTCTGCTTCATATATCCCGAATCTTTTTTCTTCTCTTTTTGCTGGATTGCTAATTTAGGACTAACAATAGTAGTAAAACTGATTATGTTGTGACATTATAATTAATCTGATAACGTGAATGAATGATTCCCTATTCCAAATTAAGTACTTATGCGCATGGTATGATTGACACGATCCTTTTTGTATAAGTGGGTAAACTTTTGAATTTGTTGTCAATGGGACCGGATACCCCGAATAAGACCTATATTTAAGTATCAGTATATATTACCACTGATCAAAATCAAGAAATGATTTTGATATTTATGGGCTTGATATAAAAAAAAAAAACAATAGTTGAGAGACTTGGGTGTGTCTTTTTGCATTGCCTGCACAGCACTTACTTTCAGTCTTTCACTGATCGCAAAGATAATATCGAACCAGAAATAGGTCATCTTACCCTAAACACTATATTTGATTATATATCTATAGACTATAGTGACTGCTAGCAGCTAGATTCCGAGAGAATAAACTAATCATCTTACCATTAGCTAGGATACTGTATGCGTAGATTGTGACAAATCAAGAGTTAATTGAGCTTTCTCTTAATTCTTAATTTGCTGTGTCTATATATATACCTTTAATTTCAACGGCGGCTACTTTACTAGCTGCATCTTGAATAAGTTCATTAAATGCGACGAATATAATGTCTTTAAAAGGCTTTGCTTGATTATGACATCATTTCAACTGGACAGATGATGTTCCTCCATGAGCGAGCTTACGCATAAAATCATACATGAGGCAAATATATTTGTACTTTTGGTTGCGAGAAATAATGGATAAGGACAGTGTCTCTGTCAGCGATTTCCACCCTTCATTCACTGTTTGGGCATTTCCGAGATATTGAGGCACGTACTATGCTGCTATGAGGTTTTGCATCTATACCATTCACCCATCATGTAGTTTGCAACTTGAAAATAACAGTCACATGATGCGACGAAATTTTATGAGTTTAATTTTCTATTAATAATTAATATCGACAAACTCTATAGAACTCTTACGCTAAAGTTATGGTATTTGGACTTAATTAATGACAAGTAATTATTAGGAAAAAGTTAAGTCTAATATTCATAACTTTCTATTTAAATAATTAACACCAATAAGCATTTTTAAAATTAAATTTGCAAGCTACCATATAGACAACACATGATATTAACTATGACGAAGTGAAAAGGGGCGATAGTTGGGTCATTTCTTTCTATCCTTTTTGTTCCACTTAAGAATAAGATATGCTATAGAGAAACCCTATTGCAAGTAGCTAGGGCATCAAGTCAGATTTCATAGAAAGAATAAGCACATGTTTCTATATATATATATATTACTCAAGAAATTAAATAGTGGTGCTTGGTTGCCGATTCACAATTTGTCCCGTAACTAGACGCAGATATATAGACATGCACGGGAAAAAGAAGAAGAAAAGCCAAAGAATCATGGTGTGTTATTTTTCAGGTGGTGTGCGGTTAAGACTTAAAATAGAATATTGGGGTTGCAAGTGGGCATGCATGGTTTTACTTTTACTCTCTTCTGCTTCTTCTTCTTTTTTCCCTGAATGGTTTGCTTTAATCAGACATTGTACAAGCAGAATGCTGGTGATGGTCTTCAAATAAGATAATATTCCATGCCCTACCCTATACTGATTAGTTGCACATCATTCTAAAAGTGGCTTTTCTTGTGATTCTCCTTATCACTTTTCCCCTCTTTGCTCCACCTCTAAGTCACATATTTTATTTTTAGAAATACGATTTCAAATACTAATAACTAAGTTTTAAATATAATACTTATAAATTTCTTAATACAAATAAAATATTTGAATAAAAATTATTGTATTCGACCGAATCCATATCTTTAACTTCTGCCTCCGCCCCCTTTAACGTACCGTATAACATATAGTTTTGCAAGCAATTGTTTTTGTCATCTGTCATCCACTCTTGTGCTTCCTTTTCTTAACTTGCTTCGTTGATTACTAAAGTTTCTTTTTTCTTTTGTCTGCAAGCAGCAAGTGACTATGAATTTTCAACCGTTTTGTTGTATTCCAACTTGTAGTGCAGCCCTCACTAGCTACTTACTAAGATTTTAAATTAATTTGGGAAAAATATAAAGTAAGATTTTAGTTTTTGTTTATACCATAAGTATCAAACAAAATTGAAAGTTAAATATGCAGAGTCGAATTATTGAAAGATCGAGTGCAAATAAAGTACAATGACAAAAACAGCGGAAAAAATACTCCTAACAATTAGATATTTTTGCTTATATATCTCGATAAACGTCATTAATTAGTTTTCTCGCATTCGCGACGAATCTTAGGAATGGAATAATATTGTGGGATTAAAAGTGCAATATTTGATAGGACCACAATCTTTTAAACTTTAGTGAGAGATCTACTACTACGTGAATAGTTGCTCCTGTGCTAGCAGATTCTTATTTTATTTTTGGAATTTCAAGTTCTACGAAAATTAATTCCCCTCTCTACTATGAAGTCACGTAATCTCTTTCACATAATCTTTTCCACAGTCTGCATTATCGATCAAATACGATGATAATACTGTTATTAGCACTTGTTACGAAGTATCACGCGATGATCCTTTAATCTAAATTATCAAATATAGCAGTGACAAAAATGCGGTTTGCTAGAAGATAGATTATCTGTTTTTCTTTTTCCCCTCTGTTAAATACTAGCCTGTTTGGCAAGCTTCTTTTGAGGCAAAAGTAATTTTTTTTTTTGAAAAGTTACTTTGAAAAAATATACTAATTAGAAACAGTTTTTTAAAGCTTGACTAAATACTAACGGCTCTTCAGAAGTGTTTTTCAAATTAATTAAACATAAGTTGTTTTTCACCAAAAATATATTTAGGAAAAGCATTTTTTGAAAAAAACAACTCTTAAAATAAACTAATTTTTTAAGCTTGGATAAACCTGTTGGGTCTTAATCAACGGAGAATTTTTCAGATTGTTGTCTCTCCACCATTACCTGACAGCAGGTTCTACATAGACTTTCTATCAAAAAGAAAGGGGGATGTTGATTCTGCCTAATCAACAATTGGAGTACTGTTATCCAATTATTTAAAGTGACATAGGAATTTAGGAATGATACCTTCCCCATCAAAAAAAATGAAAATGCCTCTTTTCTCCCTTTTTTTTTTTCTTTTTGTGCGAGAAAATAAGTTGTACGGGAGGAATCTAAGATTTAAAGTTTACGGCGTCTATAATGATCTAAGTTAATATATAATAATAATTTGATTCTCATTCAAACTTTTATCAATATTTAATTTATTTTTAGTACATATATAAGGAGTGAGCAAAAGCTTCGGGATTCACGTATCGGATTCATGCTAGCTATGCCTATGCATGGACACGATATTGAAATAAGAAAAAAAGAAAAGAGAAAAGACAATTTATTAAAAAGAATTTTATAGCCATAAATGCAATTTCTTGTTATATCAGTTAAATGTAGCTTTCTAAATTCAAAAGATTTTCTGTTTCCCTACCTATTCCTAGCTAGACTCGCTCTATAATAAAAATGGTTAAAAGAATTATGAAGAGAACAAATCGTTGTCACTTGTAAACATCCACCTTGCAACCATGTTCACAAATTGTTAAAGACAAAGAACAATTTAAGTCTCTCATTATCCAGTTAATTAATAATTAGTTTCTAATCATATGACACCTAATAAGACCAATAAATTACTACTAGGTACTATGAATACTCGCTAGTCGCTATACTAGTGACATGGTGTAATAATATTCCCGGATGTTGAATAAATCTTGAGTAATAACAATTCTACGACATTTTATTATTCTTTCTATCCAACAGGAGGAATTGCGGTGGTTGGAGCATGAGAATGTAAATTATTTGGTTTTCAGCGTAAATTTATTCGAATTAGAGTACACGTTAACTAAGAGAATAAATGGAATTTTTTTTTGACGTCTTTAGATAAAAACTATGTATGGATGATAGTAAAAATTGTACGGGTGCCCTATTTGGTCGCTCCCATTTAATTTATACTTATTTTTTTAAAATTTTTTAATTTGTACCTACTTTTTAAATAACTGCAACCCCCTTTCTCCTCCTCCTTCTCCTCATTCGTTTTCTTCTTCTTCTTTCTTCTGCTGTTGTTGGTGCTGCTATGGAACTTCAGTTCATGAGATGATTGTCATAAATATGTTTATCAGATTATTTAAAAATAAATTATAAATAATTACATAAGTTAGTAGACAATAATTTATGAATATTTCCACGTACGTAAGTTAGTGACAATGATAATTCTGTTCTTTTCATGTTTATTGTTTCCAAAATTTATGATTTAGATACTGTTGACAATCTGATTTATGATAATTTATGATTTATTTATCTAGCATGTTAGAAAGCTTTTTCAAAAACTTCAGCTTATATAGTGCTGAAATTTTTACAAATGAACTAAATAGCTTCAGCTTTAGAGCTGAATTTCGCCAGTTACAAAACAAAAACTTCAGCTTCGCCAGTTACAAAAACAAAAATTTCAGCTCTAGAGCTGAAGTTCGCCAGTTATAAAAACAAAAACTTCAGCTCTATACCTGAAGTTCGCCAGTTACAAAAACAAAAACTTCAGCATACTTGGTTCAACACACTTGCTACTTCAGGCCCGTCTACTAGAATACTGAAGTTTTACGTGATTGTCTCTGCTACTTCAGCCCCGTATGCTGAAGTTATGCAAAAACGCGGGTACACTTGCAATTTTTTTTGCAAAGCGGGCACTAGTTAAAACATGACACAAAAAGCAGGTATAGATGCAATGTCCCTGGATGATATGAACTACTAAAACAAGAACTTTTGAACATCAAACAACCAGTTTAGATATTTATGACCATATTTGTATCTATACCCATTTTTAGGTCACTTTTTAACTTATACCCACTTTGCAAAAAAGGTTACAAGCGTACTCATTTTTCCCGTAACTTCATACATACGGGCCTGAAATAGTAAAAAATTATGTGTGAAGTTTGAACTTCAGAATGTTTTGCCTGAAGTATAGCAAAACTTCAGATATTTTTGCATGAAGTTTGGCCTGAATTGCAAAGGCAATCATGCAAATTTCAGTTCATAGTGCAATGACAAACTTCAATTTAATAAAACTACAACATGTTTTGGCTGAACTTTTTGATTTGTAATTGCTGAACTTCAGCATTCTAGTAGCTGAAGTTTTGTTCTGTATTTGCTGAACTTCAGCATGTTTAATTAGCTGAAGATTTGTTCTGTTTGTGATGAACTTCACCATTATAGGGCTGGAGTTTGTTTTGTATTTGTTGAACTTCAGCATTCGACGAGCTGAAGTTTTTGTTTACATTTGCTGAACTTCAGCATTCTTAGAGTTGAAGTTCTAAACAACAATGAATTTAATAGATCATGATTACCAGCGATTGATGTTGTTCATTCCAAAGATTAAAGAATAAAAAATATTTTCGACATGAAAATAAGTTACTATAGATAAATTAGAACCGAAAATTAATGTGCTTGTAAAACTAAAATATTTAACATGTTAAATTATTGTGAATAAGACCAAACTGAACATAATGGGACAAACACACACACACACACACACACACACATATATATATATATATATGTATGTATA
>ML307076.1:413-126458 GCA_005239505.1 Nicotiana paniculata | reverse complement strand
CCAGCTGGTGGTATTAGCACTTGGTGCTCATTCCACTGGAAGGGAATCAAGGGTATGCACAAGTATAGGAGCATGGACTTTTGGGAGAACTTCTGTTGAACTCCCAAGTGGTCACATTTCACAAAGATGACCAAACAAAATGGGATGCAAATCAGAGAAGTAAGAAGCACGCAAAGATCAATAAAGAAAAGAAGATCGCATTAGGCACAACAAACTTGACGAACAATGATAAGGCACAACTCAAGCAGCTCTGCATTTGACTTTAATAAACTTTCTTTTGGTGGTATCAGTGCTTTGCACTCATTCCAAATGAGAGGGAGTTAAAGGAAAGCAAATTCAATGGAAGGAACACATCTGAAGTA
This sequence comes from Nicotiana paniculata, assembly GCA_005239505.1. Classification (NCBI taxonomy): domain Eukaryota; kingdom Viridiplantae; phylum Streptophyta; class Magnoliopsida; order Solanales; family Solanaceae; genus Nicotiana; species Nicotiana paniculata. Next base: position 126,096 of record ML307076.1, on the reverse strand, counting down.
CAAAAACTCTCAAACAAGGCCATGCATCAAGGTGGAAATACAGGCAACAAAGATGAACAGGTATAAGAACAAGAACATCGATTACATGGACACATGTGGATACAGGGAACCAGGCAATGTAATGAGGGGAAATCTGTTGCCCAATTTCCATCAGCAATTGTCTCATCCAAGTGGTGATCGCTAGAGGGAAAGCTGGGGAAAACATAGCAGATATGACACAAGAACAGTCGGTATAATTGCCAAGTTTAGGCAGTTAAGGCAGCAATTGCGAATGACATTTGGAGAGTGTATATCAGGGAGTCACCCATTGTTTCATGCTAAAACATGATCAACAAAAGGCAAACTAAGCCATTTTGGGCGCTAGACAGTAAATGGATATTTGGTCAGGGAAACTGGAAGGCATATCTGATACATATGCAAATACAAAGAGATACGCAATTTGCACAAGGGAACAATACGGAAACGAGTACAAAAGGACTATGTGGCTAGTTTACATTAGACTTTATTTCACATAGTAGTATTACACCAATGATGGATGTAGAACACATACATTATTGTCTTACTCATAGTAAGACATCATGATACTCTTTTATTTTAGTTATTTAAATAAAAAATAGCTCTAGGCGCTCAACCTAGTGGATTACTAAAAAAAAAAACGTAAAACTCCCTTGCAACAACGTCAAAAGTTTGATCATGTCCAATTCACACCCATTTAAAGAGTATGAAACAGTCGCTTCAATTATACATCCCAACACGAGTCGGGTTCAAATCCACAGCGAGTTTAGATTGGCTTTACGTAAACACTTAAGAAAAGAACTCAAAATAGCTATATTAAACTTCCAAACAATAGTAGGAAATTGTTATCTAAATTGATTTCTAAGAGATTGAACTAACTAGTAAGCAAATTGTAAGTGAAATATTTTTGATGTTTTTATCAAATAAGGGAAAAGACTAGGGATGTAATTGTCACCTAGATGTAAACCTAATGGGTCGAGTAAATCTATTCTTGTTTGGGAGTCGGGGTGTGTTATGACTCTCGATAATCAAGTACCCACTTAATACCTCTCAGTCAAAGTGTGATTAACCCAAATTGGCTTTATCAAGAGTTAGAAACCTAAACAATTGATATGGATCCAAATGGAATTATCCCTATCTCTAGTTCAAATCCTTTAATAAAACTAGTCAAAACTTCAATTAGTTTAATTTCTTGTTAGACATGTTTTCCTAGACGATGTTCCTCTTTATCAAGTAAGAACTAGGTTAAGTAGGCGTGAATAAATGTTTCAACCATTAGTTCTAAAAGTATAAACAAGGCAAAATAACATACACCCAATCAATAACAACAATTAATATTCAATACGCATAAATTTTACGCTCTAGGGTTGGGTCACAACCCTAGATAACATCTAGCTACTCATAATCATATGTACAGTAAATGGAAAAGAAAAGATAATTGAAGACATAAAACTAAAATTAAAAGGTTAAATTAATGTGTCCTCTCTAATTGTAGTCACAATTTGCCCAAAATGGCTAAGTCTAACCGCTACCAGCTGCTATAGTACAAATGTTTCCCAGAAAAGTTATTCTCATCTATTTATAGTGCTTTGAAATTCTATGACAAAAATAACCTTCGTGAGGTTCTGTGACCGCATAACTCATATGTGGTCCGCACTTTCATTTGTTTCTCTTGAAGTAGGAGGGATTCTGGCCGCGGAATAATTGTGCGGACACACTTCAACTTCTGCAGCCGCACAATTTGGCTACGGACCGTGCTTTAAGGAGGTTTCAGACTTGGTCTTTTGCATCTTCTCTGACCTTTCAAACTGTCAATGAGAACAACTTCTGTGGCGACAAAATTTGGTATGCGAGCCGTGTTGCTGCTAAAATCCTTTGAAGCTTTAGGGATTACTCTACGACTGCACTTTACTATTGCGGGCTGCAACTGTATTTGCGACCGTAAAATAAATTATGCGGACCACAAAACTCTTTTCACTTCTCCTCTTTGGCTATTTGAGCTGGGACTTCTCTTTCTTGAGTTAGATTTCTTCATTGAGCTTACATCCTCCAGCATGCTTGTAATTTACACATTTTCATTATATTTGGAACATAAATCACTACTTTTTCATGGGGGTGCGCTTTACTTTGTGACTTTTATTGATGATCATTCTCGCAAACTCTGATATTTCCTTTGAAGTCCAAGGATCAATTACTTAATGTATTTAAGATTTTTTGGGCCTTGGTTAAAAGGAACATAGGGAAGAAATTATGCATATGTTCATACAATGGTAATGAGTATATTGGTCATTTTGATAATTATTGTAGATCGCAGGGTATATGACGTAAGAAAACTCCTCTAAAGACTCCTCAGTTAAATGGTTTAGCAGAAAGGATGAACAAAACATTGGTTGAGAGGATTAGATGTTTACTTGCAAATGCTATGCTGACAGACTCCTTTTGGGTAGAAGCACTTAATACTACTAGTTATGTTGTCACAACCCAAATTCCCTAAGGTCGTGATGGCGCCGAACACAAGGTCAGGCAAGCCAAACCATTAATTAATTGAATAACTTTCTAGTTTTAACATTTTTTTGCATTTCATAATCATATAAATAAATTTTAGTAAACTTAAATACGACAGCACACCAATTCAGTTTAATGAAATAAATGGCAACACGTCCCCAGAACCCGGTGTCACAAGTACATGAGAAATTGGTAAGAATTTATACAATCACTTCAAGACTATCCAAAATAGAACCGGACAAGGGAATTTAAAAATGAATAAATACAGTATGAAGGTGACTCTGCCAGCCGCGGATCGCCTCCGGATGGTGCAGCTCGCTAAGTCTCTGAATCCTCCACATTGCTATGAAAGTACATGTGCAATAAAATGCATAGCAAGTGCAACATGAATACAAAAATAACATGTACTCAGTAAGTCGCCTGCGTAACCTCAGAGAGGTAGTGACGAGGGGTCAATATAGACACTTACTAGGGTCCAACAGTAATAATGTGAAACAGGATATACGGAATGCAGTAGATATGTGAGATAGTAAGCAGCAGATATCTATCAAATACAGAAAACCAGGTAAGTGCTGAAAAGAAGCAACAATGTACACTTTCCTTTTTCCCCCAAATATCTGTCAACTCAAAAGCAATGAAAAAAATAGTACCCAATAGCCCTAAGCGCACATGAGGTTAGGACAACCGGCGGGAGTTATAAGGAAATATCTAGACACTGACTCATATATATAATTAACATAAATCTCCCCTCTATCGTGAATCATACCTGCGACTTGAGTGCTAACTCATATATATAATTCACATAAAGCTCCCCTCGATCGCGAATCATACATGCGACCCGAGTGCTGACTCATATATATAATTAACATAAAGCTCCGCTCGATCGCGAATCATACCTGCGACTCGAGTTCTGACTCATATATATAATTAACATAAAGCTCCCCTCGATCGCGAATCATACCTGCAACCCAAGTGCTGACTCATATATATAATTAACATAAAGCTCCCCTTGATCGTGAATCTTACCTGCGACTCGAGTGCTGACTCATTTATATAATAATCATAAAGCTCCCCTCGATCGCGAATCATACCTGCGACTCGAGTGCTGACTCGAATATATAATTAACATAAAACTCCCCTCGATCGCGAATCATACCTGCGACTCGAATGCTGACTCATATATATAATTAACATAAAGCTCCCCTCGATCGCGAATCATACATGCGAATCGAGTGCTGACTCATTTCCACACATTTAAATCCACTTTTTATTAATAGTTCTCATGGAAAATAGTAAAATCCGTATGAAAGGAAGCATAAAAATAGGTTTTCAAATCATTCGTTTCGAAACTCATTTGTCAAGTTTAGTGATACCCCACGATAAAACCCAGCCTAGGTACACATATATCCACAGCGGGACCAATTTCTCGTTCTAGAGGGCTAACAATATGAACTCTAACTTTCTTTTAGACATTTAATTATGTTTTCGGTCATATTAGCAGTTAAATATTACAGGCAGGGCTACAGGTACACACATAAAGCTTGCTAGTGTGTCCTAGGCTACCCGGACATGGCATAATAGTAGCTACGCACGAACTCCCGTCACCTCGTGTGTACGTAACCCTCGAAGATAATAACATGTACTGAATTAATTCACCTAGGGGGGGCGATTCTCCCTCACAAAGTTAGAAAGGAGACTTACCTCGCTCCGAAATTCCAACACCGGCTTCCAATCCCTTCCGATCACCCCAACGGACGCACAGTGCTCCGAAACTACCACATAAATGACAAAGAAATGAAAATTAATCCTAATACTCACAACAAATTCAGATTATATACTTTCCCAACTCCGCTCGGAGAAATGATCAAAATGCCCTCGGGCCCACGTGCCCGAAATTCGAAATTCTCGAAGATACCTTCTATCAATAGCCTTACTAACTCAATTATATAATTTACTCAAATATTCATGATCAATTCGTGGTTAAAAATAAAAAATTTCCATATTCTAGGTTTCTTCAAAGTTTCCCAATTTTCCTACCAATTTCATGCTCAAAAATTCATGCAAGATCTTGTATTTAACCTTAGAAACAAGTAGAACAACTTACCTCTTGATGCTTGGTGAAATCCCATTTGAAAAGATCTCCAAAAATTGTCTCAACCTAAAGAAAAACGAGAGAGAAATGGCTCAACCTCCGATCTTTAAAACATTCTTCCCAGGCATTTTCCACACTTGCGGTCCTTCCTACGCACCTGCGGTTTCCCTCAAATCCAGCCAAATCGCACATGCGCCCCCACTGTCCACACCTGCAGCTTCACAGGTGCGGTCAAAGCCTGCGACTCCCAGGCCACACCTGCGACACCCAGGCCGCACATGCGGCTCCGCACCTGCGGTCAAAGCCTCCCAGGTGCAGTTGCACCAGATGACAACAGTTCAACCCTTCTTCGAACTTCAACTTGATCCGCTAAACACCAGGAATCCACCTGAGGCCCCTAGACCCCGTCCAATTATACCAACCTCTCCCAAAACATGACATGGACTTTCTCGAGCCCTCCAATAACATCAAGAACGTCGGGATCACGAATCGCACTCAAATCCAATTATTTAAGAACTTAGAATTTCAAACTTCTACATCCGATGCCGAAACCTGTCAAATCATGCCCGATAGACCTCAAATTTTGCGCACAATTCATATTCAACATTACGGACCTGCTCCAACTTCCAGAATTGCATTTCGACCTCGATATCAAAATTTCCAATTCCCACCGGATTTCTCAAAAAACCTCCAAATTTCTATCTTTAGCCAAATGACCTCCGGACATCCGAATTCACTCCTGATCGCGCTCCCAACTCCCGAATCACCATGCGGGCTATTCCTAGACTTGTAATCCCAAACAGACACCAACCTCACTGATATGCACTCCAACCCAAATTCATGAAATCCTTCTAAAATGCTAACTTCCATAATATACGCTGAAACGCTCCCAGGTTATCCAAAACCCGATCCGGACATACACCTAAGTCCGAAATTATCATACGAACCTACTCGAACCTTCAAACCCTGATTCAGAGATCGTTTACTCAATATTCCAATTTTAGTTGATTTCCCCAACTTAAGGCTTCTGAAATGAGAATTTTATTTCCAAATCAATTATAAACTTCCTGAAATAAAATTCCGACCACGTCCACGGGTCATAATACCTGAAACGAAGTTGCTCACGACTTCAAACTGTTGAATGACGCGCTAGAGCACAAAACGATTGGTCGGGTCGTTACATTCTCCCCCACTTAAACCAACGTTCGTCCTCGAACGTTGCTAAGAACTGCTCTAGAGTTACCTGAAATCACCGTTTAACATCTCGAGCACCTGCCCATGCTACCACAACTCAGTCGAGCACAATAGCCTGATCAAATCTGGAGATTTCTTCTTTATCCATATAATAAGCTCAGAATTTTATTCAAACACCTAAACTTTCTCTGTCAGGCCTAGTTCCAATATATAAACACCGTATCAACTACCACACGATATACCCGATCATAATTGCATACCCTTGTTGAATTTTCACCATACACCGCACAACTCATCATCTGACTACAATGACGCTCCCTGAACCTTAATAGCCAAGGTCCATGAACCTGATGCACCCAATGCACCTCATAGCAAATATACATACACCCTGCTATAATGTTAACGACACCACCACAACGGAGGAAATGTGCAGAAATTCATACTCAACTGCAGAGTCAACAAGTCCTTGAATACCTCATCTTAACTAGAATCGCCACTTTCATTATGAACCTGAATGATGGTATTTGTCTTTTAATATACACTTTGCATAACCTTATCGTACTGATCCCTGGTTTGGTAATCTCGTCTTACCCAGTATGAACTGCTCAGACATCAAGTCACCACAAACATGACTAATAGCCTCACATGATACCACATCGCTCAATAGGCTATAACTCGAACATGATAATAAGAAACGACTCAGGGCGGAACTATTCATCTCACGCAACTAATATCAATTCTTCCAAAAAATGGGAAATTAATCACAAGAAACAAATACATATTAACCCTTCTCATTATCACACTGTTGCGGCGTGCAACCCAATCCAAATAGCATACCCGTGGCTGCGTGCCACCCGATCCCAATAATATACCCGTGGCGGCGTGCCACCCGATCCCAAATAACATAAAACTCACGTAAGGAAATATATACAGAGTTGATTTGCTCACTATTACAATTTACTGAATATCGATCATAAGCACGCTAAGTGCATAATACCACCCTGAGGAGACTGATAAAGCCGTAGGCTACATAAATCAAGCACAACTGAGGTGCGATATATATATACACTCTAGATCTCAAGAGCTATCCTGCTCACATAACATCCCCACCACGTGGGACCTCAACACATAGGAGATTGTCAAGTCGTTTCACAACTCGTACGGCACAACCATAATACCATATAAATTCGACGAAGACGGAACAACAACTGTTGTTGTAATACCTCTCCACGAAAAGTGCTCTACTGAAAGGAACATGCCTGGCTCGTACGGAGCCCATAATCTTATCCAAATCCATCCACTAAAATCGAGCCACCATTCTCGTACCAACTAAGCTAATAGCTTTTTCCTGGGCCCACATTAACCCATCTTCCCTCATAATACACGAGAACAATCGTCATCACCGGGACTAACACCCCATAATCCATAATCAACTTAACTGAACGCCCTCCAGGCATAAATTGTCACTCAAGCAATATTGCACTTCTTTATACTCAGTCCAAATCTGAATTCCACCAAGTGACTAAATGTCACACTTTATATAATCTTTTCGCGGTCATGCTTCCACGACCTTCCACACAAGGCAACAAGTCTACACATCCATAACACTGAACACACTAAGGCTGCAAGACACCTCAAGAATCCATGACCAGGGTACAAATCCCCTTTCACCGAATATCACTCTCAGGTGACACTGAAGATAACACCAGCTTACCCTGAACTTTCAAATCACATGCCTTGCTCTTCCGAGCTCATGACACCCTTATAAACATCCGACCTAAATCTCGATTCTTACTCCCAGTTACATACTGCTTCCCACATTTAACATTCCAACATGAGGTAGCGCAAGAATTCCATCATAACTTTCGAACTACCAATAGGGTGAACACTTAATCACATAGAAACCGTTTACTTAACTCAATTCAAGTGTAGCATCTCAACACACGAGTGAATTCCCGTTATCCCCCAAATCATGCAAATCTTAAGCGGTAGTCTATACCACCCTCACCCTTCCGGGGTCCGCCTACGCCTGACATGCCATAGCACTCAAATGCCCCCGCACGAGATCTGTTACGACGACCGTCAAGCCCCACACACACCGGCCCACCGCAAAAGTGCCATTTCAACCATGGTAATCAATCTATCTTCTTTTAATCATCATTAATTGCCTCAGGAACAATGACAAATTCCTTCAACCCATAGCAAACTCAACCCTCACTCATACCCTCCTGATAATCTTTTCTTCAATCCGGAGTCTATTTCTCTCACTCCTCCAATATTATCTTGTATGCTGAAACATATCATAGAACATTCCAACCGTCCTCATTTTTCTCAGAGATTACCCTGCAAAAGCTCGATTCCCGTCATACTGCTGCCTGAAATCCTTAATTGCCGCATTCTTCAACTTTTGAACTCACTAGGACCGGTATTGAGAGTCACCCACTCTGACTGGCCCCGAATAGAATCAACCCCAAGGCTCTCCTAGCACAGGAACACCTTTTTCAATGAAACACGTGACTGAGTCACTATCCTTACAACTCGCCCATTCCTAAAGCATAAATTCTGAATCTTCCAAAGCCTAACCCTTATATGACAGGGCCAACTTTTGCACAAATCCATCAAATCACACGCACAATTACAGTTTTACTCCTTTTTCCTTAGCTGAAACAACTTGCCAACACACCGACAATCCTCAACCCCATGCAAAGACAATCCTACAACCCAGCTGCAGATGGTGGGACTCCCCCACTTAACCCGAAGCTACTCCTTGTACCACTCTAGACCCTACTGAGGTCCTTCCTCCTTTGATAACATGATCTTTCTCAACCAATCCATCCAAATCTTCCAAATCCTCTTGCTAGCACTCCCTAAATACTCGAATTCTCTAGCATCATTCACACATTCTATCTCCTACCGACTAGCCACTAGGACCCCTCACAGAACTTGCCAACCTCGTCATTGCTATCCTATCCCCAGAAGACAACCCACATGTAGAAATCACCCGCTGGCACCTCCCAACGACGCTGAAATTAACGCTCTCTGCGACTTCAATACCCCATCCTACACCCTGCTTCATTTACCAACTTACTATTCCGTCCGCTCCTCATGGACACCCATTAATGCGCGACAAATATCTTCAAATTCCAAGCTGTGTTGCCGCTCCCCAACTTTGCGACTGCTCGACTTTCGCTTCTTACACCTGGCCTCCTAGAAATGGAACCACCGCCTAGACTCATTCCAGGATCATTCTTTGCCAACCGCATTCTTCAACACTCCTTCTCAATACTCTGACCCCACACAACCAGTGAAACCATAGCACCGAAAAGCCTAACACATTCCACTCGATCAATGATGAAGACTACACGTCACAGGTGCATATCCCATAGCCATTCATACTCCAAATGCCTTCCCTCTACCGGAACAAAAGCACTGAAATCTTGAAATCGTACTCTGAGAATACCTCCCTTCAAACCATTCATCATCCACAACATATGGGCAAACGTTCTATCATCATATCAACACCGCACGACAATCAATTGTAACCATCATCACTACCCGAACTTAGCCTTAAGGCTCCCAGAAACACAGCTACTGAGCTGAAACAACATATTACCCTTTCACAGGGCCATAATAACAACCACGACCATTTACACATGGAAGCATCTCGGATTACATTCGTAGCACCATCCCCATTCCTCAAACTCTTGATCCATAGCAAGCGCTTAGCGACGCATAAGATTGAGTTGGAATGAATATATGCATAAGCCTCAAAGGAATCAACTCGCACGATGAAGAATCAAGAAGGGAAGTACTCCTAACAACCCTGTAGCCTCTCGAAGATAAGTACAGACGTCTCCGCATCGATCCGCAAGACTCTACTAGACTTTCTCATGACTCGTGACACCTACGGGAACCTGGCTCTGATACCACATTGTCACAACCCAAAATTCCTAAGGTCGTGATGGCGCCGGACACAATGCCAGGCAAGCCAAACCATTAATTAATTAAATAACTTTCCAGTTTTAACATTTTCGAAATCGTTACCTTTTTCTTGCATTTCATAATCAAATAAATAAATTTTAGTAAACTTCAATACGACAGCACACCAATTCAGTTTAATGAAATAAATCCCAACACGTCCCAAGAATCCGGTGTCACAAGAACATGAGCAATTTGTAGGAAGTTATACAATCACTTCAAGCCTGTCCGAAATACAACTGGACAAGGAAATTTAAAAATGAATAAATACAGTATGAAGGTGACTCTGCCAGCCGCGGATCGCCTCCGGATGGTGCAGCTCGCATAAGTCTCCTAATCCTCCACATTTCTATGAAAGTACCTGTGCAATAAAATGCACAGCAAGTGCATCATGAGTACAAAAACAACGTGTACTCAGTAAGTCGCCCGCCTAACCTCAGAGAGGTAGTGACGAGAGGTCAATTTAGACACTTACTAGGGTCCAACAGTAATAATGTGAAACAGGATATACGGAACGCAGTAGACATATGAGACAGTAAGCAGCAGATATATATCAAATATAGAAAACCAGGCAAGTGATGAAAATAAGCAACAATGTACACTTTCCTTTTCGCCCTAATTATCTTACAAGTCAATATTAATGAAAAAAAACAGTACCCAATAGCCCCAAGCGCACATGAGGGTAGGACAACCGGCGGGAGTTATAAGGAAATATCTAGACACTGACTCATATATATAATTAACATAAAGCTAACATAAAGCTCCCCTCGATCATGAATCATACTTGCGACCCGAGTGCTGACTCATATATATAATTAACATAAAGCTCCCCTCGATCGTGAATCATACCTGCGACTCGAATGCTGACTCATATATATAACTAACATAAAGCTCCCCTCGATCGCGAATCATACCAACGACTCGGGTGCTGAATCATATATATAATTAACATAAATCTCCCCTCGATCGGGAATCATACATGCGACTCGAGTGATGAATCATATATATAATTAACATAAATCTCCCCCTCAATCGCTAATCATACATGCGACTCGAGTGCTGACTCATTTATATAATTAACATAAAACTCCCATCGATCGCGAATCATACCTGCGACTCGAGTGCAGACTTATACATATAATTAACATAAAGCTCCCCTCGATCGCGAACCATACCTGCGACTCGAGTGCTGACTCATTTCCACACATTTATATCCACTTTTCATTAAGAAAAATATTTTTTTCATGGAAAATATTAAAATTCGTATTAAAGGAAGCATAAAAATAGGTTTTGAAATCATTCGTTTCAAAACTCATTTGTCAAGTTTAGTGATACTCCACGATAAAACCCAGCCCAGGTACACATATATCCACAGCGGAACCAATTCTCGTTCTAGAGGGCTAACAATATGAACTCTAACTTTCTTTTAGACTTTTAATTACTTTTTCGGTCATATTAATAGTTAAATATTACAGGCAGGGCTACAAGTACACACATAAAGCATGCTAGTGGGTCCTAGGCTACCCGGACATGGCATAATAGTAGCTACGCACGGACTCCCGTCACCTCGTGCGTACGTAACCCCCGAAGATAATAACATCTATTGAATTAATTCACCTAGGGGGGACGATTCCCCCTCACAAAGTTAGAAAGGAGACTTACCTCGCTCCGAAATTCCAACACCAGCTTCCAACCCCTTCTGATGACCCCAACGGACGCACAACGCTCCGAAACTAACACATAAATGACAAAGCAATGAAAATTCATCCTAATACTCACAACAAATTCAGATTATATACTTTCCCAACCCCGCTTGGAGAAATGACAAAAATGCCCTCGGGCCCACGTGCCCCAAATCGAAAAGATTCGAAGATACCTTCTACCAATAGCCTTACTAACTCAATTATATAATTTACTAAAATATTCATGCTCAATTCGTGGTTGAAAATCCAAATTTTCCATATTCTATGTTTCTTCAAAGTTTCCAAATTTTCCTACCAATTTCATGCTCAAGAATCCATGCAAGATCTTGTACTTAACCTTAGAAACAAGTAGAACAATACCTCTTGATTCTTGGTGAAATCCCCCTTGAAAACCTCTCCAAAAAATGTCTCAACCCAAAGAAAAATGAGAGAGAAATGGCTCAACCCGATCTTTAAAGCATTCTTCCCAGGCATTTTCCGCACCTGCGGTAATTCCTCCGCACCTCGATCTCACAAGTGTGACCAAATCCATCGCACCTGTGGTTTCCCTCAAATCCAGCCAAAGCGCACCTGCGCCCCTACTGTCCGCACCTTCGGCTTCGCAGGTGCGGAATTTTCATCGCACTTGCGATTCCCAGCCAGGCCAAGCCCACACTCGCACCTGCGACTCCCAGGCCGAACCTGCGACTCCGCACTTGCAGTCAAAGCCTTGCAGGTGCGGTTGCACCAGATGACAGCAGTTTCAGCCCTTCTTCCAACTTCAACTTGATCCGCTAAACACCCGGAATCCACCCGAGGCCCCCAGGACCCCGTCCAATTATACCAACCTGTCCCAAAACATGACACAGACTTGCTCGAGCCCTCAAATCACATCAAACAACGTCGAGATGATGAATCGCACTCAAATCAAATTCTTTAAGAACTCAGAATTTCAAACTTCTACATCCGATGCCGAAACCTATCAAATCACGTCCGATTGACCTCAATTTTTTTGCAAAAGTCATATTCAACATTACGGACTTGCTCCAACGTCTGGAATCATATTCCGACCTCGATATCAAAACTTCCACTTCCGATCAGATTTCTCAAAATCCTCCAAATTTCTATCTTTAGCCAAATGACTTCAAAATGACCTCCAGACATCCGAATTCACTTCCGACCGCGCTCCCAACTCAAGAATCACCATACGGGCTATTCCCAGACTCGGGAACCCAAAAGGACACCAACCTCACTTATATGCACTCCAACTCCAAATTCATGAAATCCTTCTAAAATGATAACTTCCATAATATATGCAGAAATGCTCCCGGGTTATCCAAAACTCGATCCGGACATACACCCAAGTCCGTAATCATCGTACGAACCTGCTGGAACCTTCAAACCCTGATTCAGAGATTGTTTACTCAAAATTCCAGTCTTAGTTGATTTCCCCAACCTAAGGCTTCTGAAATGAGAATTTTCTCTTCAATTGTGAAGATGTCATCCATTCGTGTTGTTCTAGGCTTAGCTGCATGTCTAGATTTAGAAGTTGAGTAAACGGATTTAAAAGTTCTTTTCTCCATTGTGATTTAGATGAAGAAATTTTATAAAGCAGCTAAGAGTCTTTGAAGTCAGGGGAAAGGAGAATTATCTTTGCAAGTTGAAAAATAGCTTATATGGTTTGAAACAAGCACCTAGGTAGTGGTACATGAAGTTCTTTTATGTGTCAGCAGGGCATCAAGAAGACTTCTTCAGACTGTTGTGTTTTTTTGCAAAAAATTATCTTATGGTGACTTTATTATCTTATTGCCTTATGTTGATGCCATGCATGTCCTTGGTCATAATACTTGCAGGATTCAGAAGTTCAAGCAAGAGTTGAACATGTCTTTTTCTATGAATGACTTAGGACTAGCAAAACAGATTCTTGGCATGCATATCGACGTGACAGAGAGGTCAAGAAGTTGATGTTATCACAGGAGAAGTACATTCCGAACATACTTCGCATGTTCAACATGGATAAAGCTAAGGTTGTCAATACACCTTTAGCTATACACTTTAAATTGAGCACAAAGTTGTATCTGTCTAGTGATTTATAAGAAGGAAGATATGAAGAAAGTTCCTTATGCTTCAGTTATTGGCAGTTTGATGTATGCACATATGTACAACACCAGATATTGCTCACGTTATTCGTATTGTTAGCCGCTTTCTTTCAAACCCAAGAAGAGAGCATCGGAATGCAGTGAAGTGGATAATGAGATATCTTTATTGAAAGAAGAAGTATCAAAATGCGGTGAATTGTTATTCATCTTGGCAAGAAATCTACTTTTCATGGTAGGCCGAAACATATTGATGTGAGATACCATTGGATTGGACATGTGTTAGATTTTAAGCTGCTTGAACTTGAGAAGATTAACACAAGATGATAATGGTTTTGACATACTGTCTAATCTTTCCCAAGAAGGAAGTTTGAAGAATTTTGCCGGATCGTTAGGATGGTGGTCTCCTCCACATAGTCGGGAGAGGGAGATCTGTTGGGTTTTTTGGGCCTTTCCCTTCCTATGTGGATTTAAAGGTGCCTTTTTGGAAGCCACTCAAGTAAGAATAGTGCCTACTATCTAGCCTTGCCCACGAATAATTGGCAAAGAAATAACATATAATCAAACAACCGAGAAGATGGGAATGTACAATATTGTTTTCATTAATTAAAGAGTTCCATTGTTAGATGACGAAATAATACACTTTGTGGTCCATAGGTGGAATGAAAGGACAAAACGATATTTCTAGTTCTTCCCTATACATAAGTGACCCACAGTTTGTCTATCGAGCCTCTAAATTGACACAAGAAAAGAATGGAAGAGCTGATGACAAAGCCCTGTCAATACCTCAAAATAATGTATGAGAATCAACACAACATAGGCCCTGATATAGAGTAGGGCTCACCAAAATCCGCTGGATAGAGAATACGCTTCTATCAAAAACCAGTGCCTCCTACTGAGGTACCTCTTGCATCCATTAAAGATGCAGCATTCCCAGTAAAAGGGACGTTTATACATATGTAATAGTATTAGTATGTAAAGCCAAGTACCCTCACGTGGAATGGAATGCCAACATAAGGAGAGAGAGAGAGAGAGAGAGAGAGAAATAGAGAGAGAGAGATAGATAGAGAGAGATAAATGGAGGTAGTAAGGAAATTCAACAGTAATTAAAATGCCAAGTTAAACCATAATCAAATCATCAAATAAACACTATTATTTTTGGTTGGATGATCAATATTTACCGACATAATATTGTATAACCACCATGTGCGCGACATGGCATTCAATCTAGGCCATGATGCTACCAAAGGAAACACCATGTGCACCCAAATACCCAGGCAAATTTCCAGAGATGAGCTTATCAAAATTCTTCCTAGTTCATGGATCACAAATTATGAAGGGTTAAGGGAACCAGAAGAATCCCTGCAATCTGGTGAGCCAACTTTATCAAAGAAATAACAAAAGTGTTTACATAAGCTTTGACCATTCACATCTCAAAAAACTCAATAAAACCATCTTTTCTTGCCAAATGAACTAACCCAAAGACACAGACCCTGACCCTGAAAGGGAACCCTTCTGGAATATACAAACTATCATGGAAGAACATGACTGGTGTAAATATTTCGACCAAGGCGACAGAAGATTTTGGTGGTTCAAATTCCCCTTTACTGGTTATTGTCCCTGGGATCTCGGTTGCGACTGCCAGGACTGTTTGGAAGACCCAATTAGAAAATATGTTGAATATCACCTGCATCATTGGGAAAGATTTGGCCTCAACGAGACCAAACCAAAATCTAAGAAGAAAGGGGAAAACCACTGAAAAGCAAATTCGAGCCAACTATGAAAATAAAGATCCTTCAATTGAAAAATTAAGCCATCCAGGTAAATGTGAATTTCTTGTCAGTTACAAACTCCAAGAATGGCCAAAACTACCAGATAAATTCACTCCAAGCTGGGAAGAGAGTGATACCACACCGAAATCCAAACCACTATCAGCTCGTAACCCAGAATCCAAAAGGTCACCTGAACCTAAAACTCCATCAACCTAAAAGTCCACAGAACCTCAAATATTCATGTTGAGCCCTTCAAGTTCAATTCATACCCAACATTTTCATTCACTTCAACCTTTTTGAAAGAGGGTATCAACCACGCTCCAAAAAGTCTCCAAGAAAAACAAAGTACTACTGGAGAAAAACCCCTCAACAAGTGACATCTAAGGAACAATGAACTGGCAATCAGAGAATTCCATTTGTCAAAACAAAGTGCTCAAAAGTATTGGAAACACCATAAAAATGTGGCCCTTACACAAAACAAGATGATGAGAAAAGTGGAAACAATTGAGAAAAAGGTGGAGCAGATGTCGTCTCACCATGCAGGACTAATCAAAGTCTTGGAGCTAAGATTGGAAAATTTACAATATGAGACTTGTCTTCCAGGAACTTCACTTTTCCAGTTCTTCCAACAACAACAAGCGATTTCAATCAAGGAACAAATTCAACTTTTGAGAAATGACTGCTTTGAGTCACCAAAAACCTCAGTTTTCCCTTAAATATCTACCTTCTACCCTATGTTAACACATGCATATTCCCCACCAAAATTGGACTACACCTTTTCTAATTTTCCTACTACCTCGTAGAATCCTATCTCTTTCACTCAATCCATGAAGGAAGAACCTGAATTCAATATTGAAAAAATGGATTGGGAATGGAAAGGTGCTCTTAAAGCCCAGAAACAAACCAAGAAAAGGCGAGATCTAGGCGAAAGATCAAAAGGGTCTAACCCCGAAAATCTGATGATTTATGATCAGAAGACTTCAGACCTCTATGTTTCCCAGCCAAGAAACATGACAGAAGGAAATACCACATGGTTGGAATCTCTAAATCCATCAGACGATTATACAATTTAAGATAGCTCTCGATCATGCAATGAATCCACAACAAACTCTTCCGGAGAAGACGATCCCCCAATATCTATGATCCAACCAAGAGACCTAAAAATATCTAAAGTAGATGAGGATCAAAAAGGCATGACGTATGAACCAATCCCAGAAAGAAAACACGAACCCATGGCATCAAAACATGTTGGAACTGGCTTCCACACTTTCATCTTAGATGACGTCAAGGTTTCAAAATGTCCTCAAAGTATCCAAGACTTCTATACTTGGATGGTGAAAAATTACTTGGTGGAACGAGAAAAGTATATCATCCTGTTAGAACTAACTTCACGGTTCTAAGGAATCCTCAAAGATTGATGGAACTCACTTGGGATTCAAGACAAAAATACTTTTCTTACTTCCCAGGATTTTGCCTTCAACATCAGAATCCGACATGAAGTTTTTTGTGGAGATACCGGCTAAAGACAAGAGAAAATATGAAGACAACTCTTCGAGATGAAGTGTGTGTCATTCGACAGAAATTACATTGACATGCATTTTCAAAAAATGGATAAGATGTACTTTGAAATTGGCGGAGACATCAACCTTAAGCAAGCCTTTGTCTCTTCCCTTCAAAAATGGTTGTCAAGCCGAACCATGACCATCATTGAAGAAAAGTTTCAATTGATAACAACACCACAAGTCGGCTACATCAGGCAAGCTATTCTCGCCGCATTAAAGGACATTTGTACAAAGCGCCCAATCCTAAAATAAGTCATCCAACACAATCCAGCGCATGGAAAAGCATGTCGCAGATCTGATCTGATCACCGGATCAGGATGTTCCAGCCACACATCTAGGCGACAGAAAGGAGTTAGGAGTTTCAGATGGACAAGAATTCCATATGGAAAACCAAGGTCCAATAGGGGCAAAAAATATTTCAGACGAAGAAAGCCAGGAACTTTTCACAAGAAAAACATATTCTTTATTTGCCACAAAATTGGACATTTCGCGAGAAATTGTCCCCAGTCGACAAGATCTGTCAAACTCCTTGAAGAGATTGAAGATTACACTAGCATATATCTCGAAACAATGAGGACCTTGAATCCATATTCTCTGTGGATGATGAACCCACTGAAGAATCTTTATTCTCTCGTGATATAGATAAGGATCAAGGCGATGACCACTACCAAATTTTAGAACCGGTGGCCAAAGCCCGACAGAAGATCAACGCTCTCGTAGTCATCCCTCAAGTAGGACTCAAGGTTTATTCATCCAAATGGGATAAACCAACTCGAGTTATTGCTTTCATCGACACTGGAGCTACTTGCTCACTCATACATTCTGTTGTTCTCCCTGAAGATCAATCAGTGATGTACTTTAAGGATTTTAACACTACGTCTTATGGACTCCTGACTACCACCGTAATCACAAAGCATTCAGTCACAATTGAATTCTTTCCAGGATTTATGTACGGAACCAAGTTGATAGAGTCTGATGTACCAAGAAAAGATCTTATTGTTGGATTCGACATTTTTTGGCAACTGAAAGATCAACTCCAGATCAAGACTAATGGGATAACCTTTAAGAAGCAGTTCAAACCTTATTTTGAGATTCCAAGGTTATTCCAAATCACGCATGACGAACAAAGCAAAGAGATTGAGCAAAATCACATTGAGCATTCATGTGCTGAATCCCACAAGGATTTCATAAAGAAAGGAAAAAGCCCGTTATGAAAAAATGAAAAGTTTTATATCAAGCTCCCTTTCAAGAAGAATGAAAATATCAATCCAACAAAATCCATTCATTAAAGCATGAATGCAGATTCAGAATGGGTATGCGAGGCATTTTATGTCAACAAAGGAGTTGAGCAGGCAAGATAAAAACTCAGATTAGTCATTAACTACCAGCCACTTAACCACTTCCTCCAAGAGGACAAATTCCCTATAACAAATAAAATCACTTTTTTCTCCCACTTAGCCAAGGCCAACTATTTTTTCAAGTTTGATTTAAAATCAGGATTTAGGCAATTGGGAATCCACCCTGAAGGTTAAAACGGGATTTTGCATCCCCGATCATCTTTTCCTACTGAAAGTCATAGCCTTCGGGTTAAAAATTGTACCCTCCTTATTCCAAAAAGCGATGATAAAAATATTCCAGCCCATCCTCCGTACCTCTTTAGTTTACATTGATGACATCATGTTATTTAGTGATACATTGGACGAACATTTCACCATGTTTCATCAGTTTAACACATTGATAACACACTATGGGATCATGTTTTTAGAAAAAAAGATGGTTCTTGCCCAAAAAGATATTAATTTTCTTGGAATGCATTTTGTCCAAGGTGCATACAGTCCAGGACCATATATATATGTCAACAACTACTCAAATTTCCAAATACCAGCCACTCAACAAAACATATCCAACAGTTCTTGGGTGTAGTAAATTATGTAAGATATTTCATCCCAAATATCTCTACATACATTTCTCCGCTTATAGAGATGCTCAAAAAAAATGCTCCATCATGGGGAAAGAAACAAAATGATGCAGTAAGGGAAATAAAGTAGATATCTTAAAATGTCAAGTCCCTCTATATCTCTTCAGAAGGTAAGAAGACAGTGCAAACTAATGCCAGCAATGAATATTGGAGTATCGTTCTATTTGAAGAAAAAGATGGCCAGAGGAAATTATGTGGATATGCCAGCGGAAAGTTCAAAGATGCCGAGAAATGTTATCACTACACCTTCAAGGAAATTCTTTCAGTAAAGAATGGAATCAAGAAATTAAATTTTTTCCTGATTCATACAGAATTTTTGATAGAAATGGATATGAAGGCCTTCCCAAAAATGATCCAGATAAATGAAAAAATTATTCCCAACCCTCAAATTCTCATATGGGTCCAATGGTTCTCTCCATACAAGTTTCAAGTCAAGCACCTGAAAAGAAAGGATAATATTCTCACAGATTTTCTGTCTAGATCGGAATAATTATCAAAGAGATTTTCCCTAGCAAAACTGATGTCAAAGCAAAAGATAATCAGCCATATCTTCATGTTTTCAAATTATCAGGAACAAGATCATTGAAGCCAATGGATCATCCACTGGAGTTGTTCAACCTCATGGATCCCTTTGATTCATCAATTATAATGGAAAGAAGAACTTATTATGAGCTCCAAGTTTTCTGGTAACATGGAGGATCCATTCTCAAGCCTTATGGGGTAAATCCAGAATATTCGTTCTGCCATATATTCGTAGCACAAGCAAAGGATTTTCCACAAGAACTATTATGATTTTTCTAGTACATATGCCATCAGTACTACATTTACATGGAATTCAAGTGCAACGTCTTCAAAGATTTTGAAAATATTGAACCAACTCTTAAAGTATTTTTACAATGGTTCAAGCCTGGAAGATATTAGATAAATGTTTCAACGGTTCGTACAAAGAAAAGGTATTCATATTTCATAGGCGATTAATGATTATTAACAGAAAAGTCCAAGCGTAAGCAGAGGCGTCATTCTGGTAGAAATTTCTCGTGTCCATTTTATCCATGGAAGAAGAATATAGTAAAGTACCAAGAAGTATCTTCCAGCAAAATTGGTGCATCGCGAAAGAGATATGGCCAAAAGATTGGGCAAGCTGGAATTATAGCAGCACTCAACCTCACTGGGAAAAAGTCTGAGGAGCAGCAAAGGAATATCAAACTCCGTATGAATTCATCTGGGGAAAATCATTCAATACATCTCCAGATTAAGGTTGCAGATAAAATCCCTCAATCAAAAGAAGAAGGAACATAGCAAAGAAGGACCGTCAAGCTCGAAGCGTTACCAGACAATATCTTTGAAAAGATGCCTAGAAGACAAACCGAGAAAATTAATGAAAGATAATTATCCCTGATAATCCCATCATAATCCCACGTTACTGACCAAAAAACCCTAAAAATCCATCTACCAATGCCAAGACAAAATTCCACATCCTTCTGAACCATCCAGGTCCCACTTTCACAGGCTTTCACATGCCTCAACATGCTTCGTCACATGCAGCACCCTACTTTCACATGCTTTTGTTGATTATCAATTTTTCCCTCATATTTTTCAAATATATATATACACTTTCAAAATAGTGTACATGCATCATCATTTGATTTACAAGCAGGAACAAAAAAATTTCATAATTTTCTATAATTTTTAAAGGCTTTAAATCAATTTATTCCTATATTTTTATCATATAAATACTCATTAATTCCATCACAAATTATTTTATGATGATTTTATCATTTAATTTCATCATTTACACCCATATTAGGTTTTAAATATTTTTAGCATATTTGTCATAATTACATTTGTATTTTAAGGGCTAAAATTGCACATTTACAATAATAGCCTATATGAATTTATAATTAATTTATTTATGCCAAAATAATATTTTTATAATGTTAAATTATGGGTTTTATTTGTTTTTGTGCACAAATGAAATTTTTATTATTTATTTATTATTTTTAAAAATTATTTATTAATTAAATTTGGGTATTTTAAATCTGGGCTCAATTTGAAACCTATTTCGGACCCAAACCTACCCAGTTATCCCAAGACCAATACCCATGGCACAATTACCGTTACCCATTTACTACTTGATCATACCCTGCCTAAATCCAGTCGTTGATCTTGAAATATCAACGGCTCACATCTCTTCCCCCGTTTTAATTAACCAACGCCCTCCCCCTTTTACCCTAGCCATTCCTCACCGGCCACCGCCTTCAAATGCTCTCACCTCACTGCCCTAAACCTATCCATCTCCCCCTAATATCCTCTCCTAATCCCACCAGACATGGGATTCCTAGTGATTTCTTACCATATCTCACCTCTCTTTGGTACTGGGACATTCTATATACCGCTTGCCTAAACATGGCAAGCGGATCTCTTCAACTTCGAACCAAAATGGTTCAACCCCTTAACTTTTTTCCGTCTTTATTCTTCCTCTCTCTTTTATGGTATGGATCTCTATGAATCTCTGAGTATTTTCTTGATTTTTTCTACTTACCCTAAAACTAGGGTTTCAGATCTTTTCTAGACCTAATCTGGTTCGATTCTCCAATTTTTTTCTTAATAAAGTTTTTGTCTATATATGTATATTCATCTTATTGTAACTCTCTGCCTTTATTTTCTTTTTACCTAAATTAGGGTCTTAAAATTTTATTTTCTTATTATCTGTTAAGTGCTTTCCTTTCTAGTATTTTGACTAATTATTGCCATATATATGGGTTCAATTTCAGTACTATTTAAACCCCTCCCCCACTCCCCTTTGAGGAGAGATTTAGAGTTTGAAATCTTCTCATTACTATAAACAAAACCATACACTATTATTCTTTAGCTATACTATTATTATGTGCTTTTGATTCCTGGCCAGCTGGAAGCCAAGGCCAGAAATCCTCAATTGTTTTGCTTCGTTTAGTGATAATTGCTACACTACTGGATTCTTTTTTTTTTCATGTCTCGTCTCAACTGGTGAGTTGTTGAATCCATTACTACTTCATTACTTGAATTTAGTTTTAATCGATTAATGAAATCTTCCTAATTCTGGATTATCTAGGACTATCTTTAGAAGTTAAACATGCTTTCACACCTTTCCTAAGAACTAGATAATCATGTGTGCCTTAGCAGATTCATTAGCTTATTGTTGAACATGTAACCATGTGATCTGTTTTGTTATGTTCTCACTATTCCCCGATACCTCTGTTAAACATTTTTAATCAACTTCTATTGATATTCACTGCATGTCTTTTCCAAGATCTAAAGCCTTTATTATTTTCATGAACATATTTATGAATTGACCTTATTAGCATATGACTTTGTTAGTTCTTAAATTTATTAAGCCTGCTTAAGTTCAAATTTGTTTCTATTTTTTTCTGTTCTATGTGTGATTTTGTCCCTAAATGTATCCCCTAATCCTATCCTGCTCTCATGAATCCTCACTCTTTGTTGGCTGAGAGCCAAAGCAATTTAGGTTCTGTCCCCTGGCCTTCCTAATATGAGCACTGCTCAGGGTTTATACGAGACCCTTGTGAACTCTGACACACTAGGATTTGGTCCCTAGTCTTTTTTGAACTGCTCTGATCATTCAACAATAGTGTGAGCACTTCCCGGGGTTCTTGCAGCCCTTGGGAACTCTGACACACTTGAGATTGGGTTCTATATGCTTATCCTTGAAATATGGGTGAACCATTCACTGCTGGCTATTGTGTATCTATGAACATGGGATTTTAGAGCTGTTATGAGTTGAAGGCATTGCCTGTCCAGGTGCATTTAGGCCTGCTGCAGGCTTCTTATAGTTTACATACTTTGTAATTCATTCTTTAATTCTTGTCTATAATAATTTGTAATAATAATTGGGGTATTAGTAAATTGGGATTTGGGTTTTTTTTTTACATTTGCATGAGAACAGGTAGAAATCCTGCCTATAGGTGTTCACTTTGCTCATCTGCTATTGTGTGTTAGATAACCTACCTATAGGTGTTCACTTTGGTCATTCTTCTATTGTGTGTTAGATAACCTGCCTATATGTGTTCACTTTGCTCATTCTGCTATTATGTGTTAGATAACCTGCCTATAGGTGGTTAATCCGTCTAGCTTATTCTACTTTTACACGTTAGTTACCATGCCTATATGAAATAAAGTAACTAGTCTAGACTTCTATAGAAAAACCTACTCTGATGTTAACTGTGCATGCATCATGTCCAAACCTAGCTTGGTTTAGTATAATTTCCATAATCCCAACGGGAACGGTCATGATATGTGCATTATTTGGAGAAACATGCCGATATACTAATCATTAATGTGTAAGTAGTCAAATCCGGAGGGGGAAAGGGCTAACTTCATCTGTTTTGCAGAAATGAGGCACAAAGTCCCCAGGTTCGGCATGGTATAAAGTATCTCACCTCTGTTGCTATAATGGTTGGAAAATCTCACGCCAAGTTACAAAAATCATGTGAAAAGAGTTCTCGTAAATTTACCATCCCTGCTAGACATTCATCCAAACAATGTACTGATCGAGGTTGCTACTATGTTCTGGGATGAGGGTTGTCTTTCATTACGGTAATGTAGAGATGACTCCCCTTCTTGCGGAAATAGGGGTTTTGCTAGGCTACCCTATGACAACACTGGTTTGTTGGTACAGAAAAATCGTACCTCTAGGGGATTTCATAAAATGATGGGTCTTAGAAAGAATGACGAGTTAGTATGCTTGATGAAGTCCTACATACCTTTCAACTTCCTCTACGAGCGTTATGGGCACAACACATCCTACCGTATTTATCATGATGAGTTTTCCATCACTTCTTTGGGCTAGACTCATCGTCGGGTTTTTGTGTTCATCGTCTGTTTTCTGGGTATGATAGTATTTACAATCCAAGGAGACATGATTCACACTCATTTGACTATCGTCACCAAGACCTTGTTGGAAGGGATTGAGGGACAGACTTACACTATTGTCCCAATGATCGTGGCTTAGATATACGGAGATCTGAATCACTACAAGAAGGGATTCAGACGTTTTGAGGGTTGCAATTTGTTGTTGCAGATATGGTTGTTAGAGCATCTTCAAAGAGGACATTACCGCCACGAATTTCCATGGCGACTATGGAATGACCACATAGCTTTCCACCATCCAAAATAATGACTTTCATCCAGCCAGGTTTGCACAACTGGAAAACATTGTGGATTGGGTACACTTCTTTAGAAATCTAACTGATGACAAGGTCCACTAGATGTTCGAGTGGTTCTATGCTAGAGAGTTTATCATCAGGTCCAGGGATATTCCTCACTTAGTGCTGATTGGATTAAGGGGTATATATCTTTATGCTTCTATCAAGGTCATGAGATAAGGCGGGAGAACACAAGTCATACCGCGAGTCTCCAAGACGGTTCATTACAAAGTAGACTTTCAAGGTGATGCCATTCCATTCAAGTGAGAAGCCCAACACATGTGGCATCTGAAGATTATTGTGGAGAAGGATACCATCGAACCGGATCGATACCAGGCCGGTCATGTGTATTTCTACCTATCATAGTTGGATGACGACATAGCGGGAAAAGTCAAGCCAGGGGTCGATAGATGAAACAGGGTCATAGATGAAGCTGCTGAAGCACAGGTAAACTACAAGAGGTTGCGCAAGATAATCTTTGAGTTTTAGGCCAGACATTTGGAACAACACAAGGTAGACATGGAATCAATCAATGAATGGAGGGGAATTGCTACAAAATCAACGGAGAGGTTAGAGTACTTAGAGCAGGGCTTGATGGAACTTGAGGGGAAGATGAAGAAAAGTATTGTGGATTGTCACAATGTAGAGGGAAACAAATGAGGACACCTAGCAATGGCATATCTACTGCTGGACATGTGCAATATGGGGAATCTGATCGATGAAGCCAAGAAAGCCAAGCTTGGAGAAGGTCCCTCCGGGACCAAGTAGATTAGAATTATTGTTTACTTGCTTTTCTAGAGTCGTTTTAGAAATTGATTGTATTAAGGCAAATTCCACTAACAACTCATTTAACTATTTTAATTTTAGAGGTTTGACTTATTTATTACATTAGTTAAATGAGGCAGTTATCGACATTAAGCTTCTCTAAATCTACGTGTCTATAGGCCTACCTCAGACACAATGAGGTCCCCAAATTAGGACGTGAAGTTACAGTTCCCCAATATATGTTTAAATAATGCAAATATTCTTCCAAAATCCCCTACTGACTTGTTTACCTTTTTCCTTTTCTTAGTTTTGATATTTCCCCACCCCCTAAGGTTGGTTCGAGCATACTGGCATCATCAACAGATCATACCATATATAGTGGTCCTCCACGTCCTCCTCCTCCGAGTGATCCTAAAAGTAAGGGAAAATCTAATATGGGTGACATGAGCGGTGTCAGGAAAGAAAATGCTACGCATGCAGAAAATATTGAAATTTCAGATGGTCGGAGTACACTGGCACAGAATAATTTGGTTCTACGATTGAAGCAGAAAATATTGGAGTTACAAGGGAACTTGAGCAGGTACCTAACTTGGAAAACCTTTCTCTCATCTTGAACGTCCCATACATCAACCAACAAAAACGCCCAAAACCCAACACCTCATTAAAACACACAAAACCAGCACCTCCAAAATCCTCCCGCACCTCATCAATACGCCATGCATCCTAAAAATCCTAACCTTCCATTAGTACCAACTCCTCCTCAACACCAACATCTTCCAACTCAGTATCCACAAACTACTACTTACCATACTCTTCAAAACACACCACAGCCTACCCCTGATCCCCAGAACTCAACCAATGATCACCATTACACCCAAATCCCTGGAGTCTACCAAAGTAACCCCATATATGTATAAACCTTACCTCACATTTCACAACAAACCCCATACACACAAGAATTCACAGAGAAGGACATGCTCATCAAGAATATAGCAGAGGAACTTAAGAATCTAAGAAGTAAAGTCTAGGGTGTCGAAGGGTTAAAGGCATTGAGGGTTTGAACTATGAAGATATGTGTATTCATCCAAACGTAGAATTGCCGGAGGGTTACAAACCTCCCAAGTTCGAGATGTTTGATGAAACAGGTGACCCAAAGGTGCATTCAAGGACATACTGTGACAAGCTCGTAGGAGTTGGGAAATATGAGATAATTCACATGAAGCTGTTCATGAGAAGTATCACTGGAGACGCCCTATCTTGGTACATCAGTCCAAATCCCAAGAAGTGGGTTAGCTGGGTAAGCATGGCATTGTAGTTCATGGATCAGTTTAGTTTTAATACAAAGAATGCACCAGACGTCTTCTACATATAGAATCTCAAGAAGAATCCAACAAACACTTTCCCCGAGTATGCTACTCGATGGAGATCAGAAGCCACGAAAGTAAGGCAAGCATTGGAAGAAGAGCAAATGGACATGTTCTTTTTCCGGGCCCAAGACCCACAATACTATGAAAGTTTGATGGTTATCGAGAATAACAAATTCTCCGACATCATCAATCTAGGGGAAAGGGTTGAATAAGGGATCAAGAGTGGAATTGTAACTAATTTTGAGGAATTACAGGCTACGAATAAAGCTTTACAGTCAGGGTGCGTATCTAAAAAGAAAGAAGCAGGGGCAGTGATTGTAGCCCAAGGTCCAAAATCTCCTCTTACATACCACACACCTCCACCCACATATCAGCCTTCACCTCCAAGATATCCACAACCTACAACACTTATAACACCCATTTGGCACTCACCTCCAGTGTCACGCCCCGAAATCCCACCATCGGGCCGTGATGGCGTCTAATGTTGAACCCGCTAGACAAGCCAACGTGTACAGTTAAACTAGCATAACAACAT
Source organism: Nicotiana paniculata (assembly GCA_005239505.1). Taxonomy (NCBI): domain Eukaryota; kingdom Viridiplantae; phylum Streptophyta; class Magnoliopsida; order Solanales; family Solanaceae; genus Nicotiana; species Nicotiana paniculata. Next base: position 99,354 of record ML307076.1, on the reverse strand, counting down.
CGATTTAACAGAATAAGCTACAACAGTTCATAATTTAACAGCGAAAATAAATATGGTTTCAAAACTAAGTAAAGACAACATAATACAACGACGCAGAAATTTCTCAAATCCTGGAGTCACAAACTCATGAACTGTCTAAAAGAGTACTAAATACAAAGTCTGAAAGGAAATACATGACTGTCTCTGAACTAGAGGAAAACAAGACAGAAACGAAGGCATAGGGATGGGAGAGATGCCAAGGCCCACGAACACCAGCGGGTATACCTTGAAGCCTCTAGGATAAGCTGAAAGACACCCCCACTAATGATGTCCACCGGGTCCGGCTGCGTAATCTGCACAGCATAATGAAGTGCAGGTGTAGCATCAGTACAACCGACCCCATGTACTTGTAAGTAACTTGCCTAACCTCGGCGAAGTAGAGACGAGGCTAGGACCAGACTACCAAGTGAACCTGTGCAATTCGAATAAATATATATATACAACGGAAAATAGCTACAAGAAGTAATCAACCAATAAATGAAGGGGAACATGTTGTGGGGAGATAACAGTTACATATAAGAAATTTCAAATAAAGAAAGGAACAACAAGGCCAGAATATCAATAGGGACCAGAAATCACAACTTGCACGGCATCACCCTTCGTGCTTTTAATCTTGTCCTCACTATGCGATGTATAATGAAATCATTGTAAATCATGGCACGACATCACCCTTCGTGCTTTTACTCTCGTCCTCACTATGAAATGAATAATGTAATCATTGTAAATCATGGTATGGCATCACCCTTCGTGCTTTTACTCTCCTTCCTCACTATGCAATGTATAATGTAATCAATGTAAATCATGGCACGGCATCACCCTTCGTGCTTTTACTCTTTTTCCTCACTATGCAATGTATAATGTAATCAATGAATATATGTACGGAATGGTACATCGTACGACACGGCATCACCCTTCATGCTTTCTTTCCTCACAATATCAAACAATGCACGGCATCACACTTCGTGCTTTAACACTCTTCCTCACAATAGACAAATAGTGCACGACATCACCCTTTGTTCTTTAACACTCTTCCTCACCCAAACATCAATCACAAAAAAAGGGAAAGGGAGTACACAGAATATAAATAGAAATCCCGGCAAGGGAACATCAATTACACAGTTACCGGCAAGTGAACATCATTTAAATCCCGCTAAGGGAACAATAACAATAATCTCAACATCTCAGCAAGGGAGATAATCCTAAAGCAAAAATGATCCGGCAATGGTATATTTTAATAACTCTTTCTCTTTCCTTCACTTTCATTTCATAATTTACTCTATCACTTTAGCCAATGCTCCAAAGAATTCAATTATCTCATATGTTCTCACCATTCGTGGTACAACTCGAGCCAATGCTCCCGGAAGTTTAAAGATCACAATTCCCTTCACATGCTGTTTACAACATATAGAAACCATCAATTAAGCATGGAAGTTACAACAAAATCAGAATATTCGCAATATAAAGACTCACGGTCATGCTAGAAACCAATGTATTGATACTCGTCACCATGCCTATACATCGTACTCGACAATTAGCAAGTAGCAGATAAGACTCAACTCATATTCCCTCAAACTAAGGTAAGACCAAACACTTACCTCGATTCTTTGAACTCAACTCAAATTAAGTGCGATCAAATCGCCAAAATAACATCATATTCATCGAATTAAGCCTTAAAATCCATGAATTCTATCAAATTTCATAAAACATTAAATTTTCAATTTTAAGTCTGAAACACGTCAAACGAAATCCGTTTTCAACCAAAGTTTACAGAAAGGACTTAAACCACGTAAAAGACATGTACCGGGCACCGGAACAAAAATACGGGCCCGATAACATCGCTTTCTAATCACATTTCGTTTCCAATTTCCTTGAATATCTTTAGAAAATAATTTTACTCAAAAATTCATGTCTCGGGTTTGGGACCTCGAAATTCGATTCTGGGCATACGCCCAAGTCCCATATTTTCCTACGGACCCTCCGGGACCGTCAAATCACGTGTCCGTCCATTTACCTAAAATGTTGACCGAAGTCAAATTTACTCATTTTAATATCAAATTTTAGCATTTTTTCACATAATTTCATATTTAAGCTTTCCCGCTATGCGCCCAGACTGCGCACGCAAATTGAGGCAACCCTAAATGAGGTTTCCAAGGCCTCAAAAGCACGGAATGGGTAAGAAAATAGGTGATGATCCTTTGCGTCGTCACATTCTCCACCTCTAAAACAACCGTTCGTCCTCGAACGGAAAGAAGAAGGAAGTACCTTAGTCGGGGAATAGATGAGGATAACGGCTCTGCATATCGGACTCGGACTCCCAAGTCGATGCCCTAGGAGGCTGACCTCCCCACTAAACACGAACAGAAGGGAAAATCTTGGATCTCAATTGACGAACCTGCCGGTCTAGAATAGCTACGGGCTCCTCCTCTTAAGATAAGTCCTTGTCCAACTGGACAGTGTTGAAATCGAACACGTGGGTTGGATCGCCGTGATACCTTCGAAGCATGGACACATGAAAAACTGGATATACGGATGATAACCTAGGTGGCAATGCAAGTCTATAAGCCACATCTCCCACTCGATCAAGAATCTCAAACGGACCAATGAACCTACGGCTAAGCTTGCCCTTCTTCCCAAATCTCATCACGCCCTTCATATGCGACACTCAGAGCAATACTCGCTCACCAACCATGAAAGCCACATCTCGAACCTTGCGATCAGCATAACTCTTTTCCCTTGACTGAGCTGTACGGAGACTATCCTGAATGATCCCGACCTTGTCCAAGGCCTCCGGAACCAAATCTGTACCCAACAATCAATCCTCTCTCGGCCCAAACCATCCAACCGGAGATCGACACCGCCTACCATATAAAGCATCGATTCCAGGCATACGCCCAAGTCCCATATTTTCCTACGGACCCTCCGGGACCGTCAAATCACGGGTCCAGGTCCTGGTCCGTTTACCCAAAATGTTGACCGAAGTCAAATTTACTCATTTTAATATCAAATTTTAGCATTTTAACAGAATTTCATATTTTAGCTTTCCGGCTAGGCGCCCGGACTGCACACATAAATCGAGGCAACCCTAAATAAGGTTTCCAAGGCCTCGAAACCACGGAATGGGTAAGAAAATAGGTGATGACCTTTTGGGTCGTCACATTCTCCACCTCTAAAACAACCGTTCGTCCTCGAACGAACACAAGAAGGAAGTACCTGAGTCGGGGAATAGATGAGGATAACGGCTCCGCATATAGAACTCGGACTCTCAGGTCGTTGCCTCATAAGGCTAACCTCCCCACTGAACATGAACAGAAGGGAAACTCTTGGATCTGAATTGACGAACCTGCCGGTCTAGAATAGCTACCGGTTCCTCCTCATAAGATAAGTCCTTGTCCAAGTGGAAAGTGCTGAAATCTAACACGTGGGCTGGATCGCCGTGATACCTCCGAAGCATGGACACATGAAAAACTGGATGTACGGCTGATAAGCTAGGTGGCAATGCAAGTCTATAAGCCACCTCTCCCACTTGATCAAGAATCTCAAACGGACCAAAGAACCTAGGGCTAAGCTTGCCCTTCTTCCCAAATCTCATCACGCCCTTCATAGGCGAGACTCAGAGAAATACTCGCTCACCAACCATGAAAGCCACATCTCGAACCTTGGGATCTGCATAACTCTTTTTCCTGGATAGAGCTGTACGAAGCCTATCCTGAATGATCCTGACCTTGGTCAAGGCTTCCTGAACCAAATCTGTACCCAACAACCGAGCCTCTTCCCGCTCAAACCATCCAACCGGAGACCGACACCGCGTACCATATAAAGCCTCATAAAGAGCCGTCTGGATACTCGACTGGTAGCTATTGTTGTAGGCAAACTATGCTAAAGGCAAGAATTGATCCCATGACCCTCTAAAGTTAATAACACAAGCTCAGAGCATATCCTCCAATATCGGAATAGTCCGCTCGGACTGTCCATCCGTCTGAGGATGCAATGTTGTGCTCAACTCCACCTATGTGTCTAACTCTCGCTGAATTTCTCCCCAGAAATGCGATGTAAACTGCGTGCCTCAGTCTGAAATGATAGATACCGGCACACCATGAAGGCGAACAATCTCCCAGACATAGATGTCAGCTAACCTCTTAGATGAATAGGAGACTGCCACAAGAATGAAATGCGCTGACTTGGTCAGCCTATCGACAATGACCCAAACTGCATCGAACTTCTTCCGGGTTAACAGAAGTCCAATAACGAAGTCCATAGTGATCCTCTCCCACTTCCACTCGGGAAGCTCAATCCTTTAAAATAAACCACCAGACCTCTGGTGCGCATACTTAACCTGTTGACAATTCAAAAACCGTGCCACATATTCCACAATATCATTCTTCATTCTACGCCACCAATAATGTTGCCGCAAATCCTGATACATCTTCGCGGCGCCCGAATGAATAGAGTACCGGGAACTATGGGCCTCCTCTAAAATCAACTCTCGAATCCCATCAACATTGGGCACACAAACTCGCCCCTGTAATCTCCAAACTACATCAGCATCTAATGCAACCTGCTTGACACCTCCTCACTGCACCGTGTCTCTAAGGACACACAAATGGGGATCATCAAATTTCCGATCACATATATTCTCAAATAATGAAGAACGAGCGACCGTACAAGCCAACACTCAACTAGGCTCAGAAATATGCAACCTCACAAATCGATTGGCCAAAGACTTAACATCCAAAGCAACCGGCCTCTGGCTGACCGGATTAAAAACAAGACTGCCCATACTAGTTGACTTCCTACTCAAAGCATCGGCCACCACATTGGCCTTCCCCGGGTGATATAAGATGGTAATATCATAATCCTCCAATATATCAATATATCATCAATGAAGACTATCACGAATGATTCCACGTAAGGCCTGAACACTCGGTTCATCAAATCCATAAAAGCTACTGGGGCATTTGTCAAACCAAACAACATGACCAAAAACTCGTAATGTCCGTATAGAGTGCGAAAAGCTGTCTTAGGGACATCGGATGCCCTAATCCTCAACTGATGGTAGCCATGTCTCAAGTCTATCTTTGAAAATACCTTGGCACCCTGAAGCTGATCGAAAAATCATCAATCTTCGATAGTGGATACTTATTCTTGATTGTAACCTTGTTCAATTGCCAGTAATCAATGTACATCCTCATCGAACCATTATTTTTCTTCACAAACAACACCGGCGCACCCCAAGGAGAAACTCTAGGTCTAATGAAACTCTTCCCAAGAAAATCCTACAGCTGCTCCTTCCACTCTTTCAACTCTAGCGGGGCCATGCGATACGGCGGAATAGAAATGGGTTGGGTGCCCGGAGCTAGATCAATGCAGAAAGCAATGTCCCTGTCGAGTGGCATCCCCGACAGGTCTGAGGGGAAGACCTCGAGAAACTCAAGAACCACGGGTACCAAATCAATAAGGGGAACCTCAACACTAGAATCGCTCACATAAACCAAATAAGCCAAACGCCGAGCCTTCACGTAAAAAATAACACTGCGGGTAGAATGAACATGAGTCCCTCTCCACTCTAAATGGGGAAAATATAGTAAGGCTAAAGTCACAGTCTTGGCATGGCAATCAAAGATAGTATGATATGGGGATAACTAGTCCATCCCCAATATAACATCAAAGTCGACCATACGTTAGAGCAACAAATCAACACGGGTCTCAAGACCCCCAATCGCCACAACAAAAAAATGATGGACTCGATCGACCACGATAGAATCACCCACCGGTGTAGATACATTAACAGGAATACTCAGTGGATCACTAGGCATGACCAGGTATAGTGCAAAATAAGAGGACACATACGAATACGTAGACCCTGGATCAAATAGCACTGAAGCATCTCTACCACAGACCCGAATAGTACCTGTAATGACTGCATCTGAAGACTCAGCCTCTGGCCTGGCTGGAAGAGCATAACATCGGGGCTGGGCCCACCACCCTGAACCACATCTCTGGGACGGCCGACTGCTGGCTGGCTTCCACCTTTGGCAGCCTGAGATCCACCTCTATGACCTCTACCTCCACCTATAGCACCTCTACCCCTACCTCTAGTTGGCTGGGCAGGCTGTGGAACACCTGGTGCCTGTACCATGGCACGAGAACCCTGATGCTGTGAACTACCTGGTGCTCGAGGGCAAAATCTAGCAAGGTGACCCGGATCGCCACAAGTGTAACACGACCTCAGCTGCTGAAGGAACTGAGTCTGACTGTGTCGACCTGAATGACCACCTCAAAAATTCTGATGCGGCGGTGCACTGGTGGGAGCTGGTGACGCATTGTAAGGCTGCTGATCAGAATAGTGCGTCTGAGAACCACGACCACCTGAAGTACCATGGGAAACCTGGAGAGCTGACTGAAAGTGTTTGGGAGGATGACCTCTGCCTGAAGAATCCCCGCCCCCATATGAGGCTCCACTGAAACGACTGAAATGACGGGGCCTCTTGTCAGCCCCCTAACCACCGCCCTGTGACATAATCATCTCACTTCTCCTGGCCACATTGGCCGCATCCTGGAACGATATATCGGTACATGAATCTCTAGCCATCCGAAGTCTGATAGGCTGGGCCAATCCCTCAATAAATCTCCAAACCCTCTCCCGATCAGTGGGAAGTACCATAAGAGCATGTTGGGCTAGAGTGATGAACCTGGTCTCGTACTGAGTGACTCACATAGATCCCTGTTAGAGACGCTCAAATTGCCTCCGAAGATCCTCTCTCTGAGTAATGGGAAGGAACTTCCCCAAAAATACCTCTGAGAACTGAGTCCAAGTCAAAGGTGTAGATCCAGCTGGTCTGTCTAAGCAATAGTCTCTCCACCAACTCTTGGCTGTGCAAGATAACCGAATAGTAGCGAAGTCAACTCCGTTGGAGTCCACTATGCCCATGTTCCGAAGAACCTCATGGAAGCTGTCCAAATAATCTTGGGGGTCCTCTGATGGCGAAACAGTGAAAGTAGAAGTTAATAACTTAGTGAACCTATCCAGTCTCCTTAAAGCATATACTGACATAGCTGCTCCTCCTGCTACCGGTGCTGCAATACCCGGCTGAGCTACTCTGGCTGGCTGAGGTGTTGGAGTTTGAAACTGTGGATCTAGCTGCTCTAGCGTGCGAGTGGCAGGAGTCTGGGTACCTCTCCCTGCTTGAAAGATGACTGGTGCAGTAGGAAGAAGACCTGCATGTGCTACACTCTCCATGAGTCCGACTAGACGGACAAGGGCGTCTTGAATCACTGGGGTAGCTATGAACCCCTCTGGGACCTGAGCTGGTCAAGTTAGGACTGCAGGAACTTGGACCTCCTCGTCACAATAGACCTGAGGGTCCTCATCTGGGGCTGCTACTTTAGGCTAAGCCCGGCCCCGGCTCCGGCCTCAGCCTCTAGCACGACCTCAGTCCTTGACCTCGACCCCTCGTAGGAGCTGTAACAGGAGTGTTGGGCTGTTGAGCGGAACCAAGGGAAGCACGCGTCCTCGCCATCTGCGAGAGAATATAATAGAAACTCAATCAATACTCAGAATTCATATCGCACGACATAGATGAAAAGAAATGTGGAGTCATCCTAACTTTGCAGCCTCTAGGGGATAAATATAGACGTCTTCGTACCGATCCCTCAGACTCTACCAAGTTGTCTGTGAGTTGTGAGACTAAGCAACCTAAGGCTCTGATACCAATATAAAGACTCACGATCATGCTAGACATCAATGTATAGATACTCGTCACTATGCCTATACATCGTACTCGATAATTAGTAAGTAGCAGATAAGACTCAACTCATATTCCCTCAAGCTAAGGTTAGACCAAACACTTACCTCGATGTTTTGAACTCAACTCATGCCTCAATTATAGATTTACCCCTCGATTCCACCACAAATCCGCTCGAATCTAGTCACAAGTTACTTAACTACATCACAAAACGCTAAATGAATGAATTTGAGTGCATAAAAATGAATTTCCCAATGTTTTGCCCAAAAATTCCAAAAAGGCCTCCGGGCCCACGTGGTCAAATCCCGAGATTCGAACCAAAACTCGATTACACATTCCCCCACGAACCCAATGATGTGATTTATTTTGAAATCAAACCTCAAATTGAGGTCCAAATCCCCAATTTTAGAAAAACCTAAGTTCTACCCAAAACCCCCAATTTCACCCATGGAAATCTTTGATTTTAAGTTGAAAACATGTTAAATGATGTTAATGATTGAAAGAATTGAGTAAAAACCGACTTAGAAATGATTTGGAAGAAGTCTTTTTCTTGGAAAATCGCCTAAGTGTGTTTGAGTTTGAGAAAATAAGAAAAATAGAGTTAAAAATCGGTTTAAGTGTAAAATTGCAGGCATCTGATATGGGAAATGCGAACAGGGGTTCGCATTTGCGAACCCTTCAGAAATTCCCAGTTTTTGCATTTGCGATCCTTATGTCGCATTTGCGACCTTAGGCGAAATAGGGGAGTTTCTCACTGGCGATGGCAGACGTCGCATTAGCGACCAGCCTTCGCATTTGCGAACCATTTGGTCCCATTTGCGATCAGGCTTGCCCAGACCCATCTTCGCATTTGCGATGAATAGCTCGCATTTGCGAGCTCGCATTTGCGATGGTAGCTTCAGAAATGCGAATCCTGGAGATCAAAGATACCGGATTTTTCCAATGTTCAAAAATGCATCCGTGGCCCATCCACAACTCACCCTAGCCCTCGAAGCTCCAAAAAAATATACACACCACCTCAAAAACATCATATGAACTTATCCGTGCGATCAAATCGCCAAAATAACATCATATTCCTCGAATTAAGCCTCAAAATCCATGAATTCTATCAAATTTCATAAAACATCAAATTTTCCATTTTAAGTCCGAAACACGTCAAACAAAATCTGTTTTCAACCAAACTTTTCAGAAAGGACTTAAACCATGTATAAGACCTGTACCGGGCGCCGAAACCAAAATACGGGCCCGATACCATCACTTTCTAATCATCTTTCATTTCCAATTTCCTTGAATATCTTTAGAAAACAATTTTACTAAAAAATTCATTTGTCGGGCTTGGGACCTCGGAATTCGATTCCAGACATACGCCCAAGTCCTATATTTTTCTATGGACCATCCGGACCGTCAAATCACGGGTCAAGGTCTGTTTACCCAAAATGTTGACCGAAGTCAAATTTACTCTTTTTAATATCAAATGTTAGCATTTGTTTTATAGAATTTCATATTTAAGATTTCTGGCTACGCGCCCGGACTACACACACAAATCGAGGAAAACCTAAATGAGGTTTCCAAGGCCTCAGAAGCACGAAATGGTTAAGAAAATAGGTGATGACCTTTTGGGTCGTCACATCCAGCCCGCCAAAACTATAAGAAACCTAGACCGAATTTCCACCGCAGGCTACCTAGACAATACACCCATATTGCTGAACTCATTGATCAATTATATGAGAGACTGAAAGTTTCTGGATATGTCACCCCTATTCCCACTGTTTCTATGGAAAACTCCTCTCAGTGAGTCAATCCAAAAAAAAACATGTGCCTATCACTACAGCATGAAGGGTCTACCATTGATGAATTCGCACCCAAAAATATAAGATCCAAACACTAATCGATACCAAGGTTATACAAGCAAAGGAGGCTTCGGCTAACGTCTACACCAATCCCCTCCCCGACCATAGGGGCGAGGGAGTAAATGTGATCGAAACTGATGAAGAATGGGACATAGAAGGGTCAATTGGGCTTATTCGAGAAGGGGATGAGCCAAAGAAACCTGCGGTCAATCTTACTCCTATTGTGGTCCAGATACATCCACTAGTCGAAGTTGAAGTAGCCACACCAAACCGGTTTGAGGTAGAAACAACACCTGCATTTGCACCTACTCCATTTGAAGTAGAAGTAACCACGCCTTTCACTGTGATGGTAGCATCCACACTGCCCTTTAAGTCCAACGCCGTACCCTGTGACTATGTTGCAGAAGCCAAAAGGAAAAGAAAAGCAAAAATGGAAGAATCTGGTGCAACACAAGGGATGAACAGGACTGGTAGAATTTATACACCTGAGAATTTGGGAGGAACATGTAAAGAAGCTGACTCCAAGCAGCCCATTATTGAAACTAGACCGGATGATATCTGGAGAAAGGTGCAAGCGAGACAATATTCTGTGGTAGACCATCTAAACAAAATTGTTGCTCAGATATCCATTCTATCATTACTGCAGAATTTTGAGGCACGTAGGAATGCCTTGATGAAGGTATTAAATGAAGCGTACGTACCCAACAATATCACAAGTGGGGAGATTGCTAACATGGTAGGGCAAGTACTATAGAGCCACAATATCACCTTTCATTGTCGGCAAGGTTATTGTGGCTTAAATTCATATGGATTGTTGGTTGTAATGAATTTATATTCTTGTTGATGTATACCTTTGTGGTTGAATTAATGGATGGTAAATATTATTGTGAACACATGATTGTTTGGGTGTAATGAAATTGTACTCTTGATGATGTGAAGCCATGTGATTGAATTGTGGGATGTTATTGTTTGCTATGAAATGTGATGGTCTGGTGGGATCGGGTTGCACGCTGCAACACGAAGTAATAAGGATGGATAGGTAATAAGGGTGAAGTATAATATTGTACGGTGGAATCGGGTTGCACGCCGCAACACGAAGTAATAAGGATGGATAGGTAATAAGGGTGAAGTATAATATTGTACGGTGGAATCGGGTTGCACGCCGCAACACGAAGTAATAAGGGTGGAGAGGTAACAAGGGTGGAGTGTAAAATGTAAGGTGGGATAGGGTTGCATGCCGCAACAAAATGTAATAAAGCTGAATGTGATTGTGTTGAAATTAGAATCTGTAAGGCTCTCAATTGTACTTGTTGTTATATCACTGTGCACTATGTGTTGGTTCCTTTAACTTCTTTCTCTCTGTGCACCTCCTGATTTTACTTTGAGTAAAGCTTGCTCATACATGCTAGTACTATTCCACAGTACTAACGTCCTTTTTGTCGGGGGCGCTACATCTTTTATATGGATGTAGGTGGGTCCATAGCAGGTAGCTCAGTTCGCCGTTAGTGGTGCGTCTTCCTCATCTTTCAGCAAGTACTGGCGAGCCCCACTTCCTCCTGGGGCCGTGTGTAATTCATGCCATCTCTTTTGAGTCTAATATGTATTGTAAGGTATAGCCAGGGTTGTTGCCGGCAAGGTATTGTATAAATTCCTAGTATTCGTAGAGGCTCCGTAGACATGATGTGGGTGTATATATGTATTTTAGGTAGTCACCGTATGTATTCGGAAATCGTGCTCTGTATTGGAAAGATATGTATGTATTGTATATGATTGCTTTGGGAACAAATTGTTGAAATGCTAAAAGAGAAATGAACTTAAGTTTGTAAATCCACGCTTAAATCCTAAGTTCTTATTTCATATAGAATAGGGTGTATTGTATATACGGGGGAAACACATTAGGTATGAAAGGCAATACAGGTCCGCTTGACTGGCTTCACCCGGTTAGGTGCCGGTCTCGTCCCTCGGTTTTGGGGCGTGAAAGCTATGAGAAATTAGCTCTCATTGATGGGAAAATAATGAATGCAGTGTGTCATATTCAGCTCTATCATAATAGAATGTCTAGAGCCTTCAACAAAAAGGTCAGGCCTAGAGAAGTTCGCACCGGGGCAGCTGGTGATGAAACAGATCTTTCCACATCAGGATAAAGCCAAGGGGAAATTCTCACCCAATTGGCAAGGACTTATATGGTTCACAGGGTACTAATAGGAGGAGCACACATACTCGTAAAGATGGACGGAGAAATTTGGCCAAAACCCATCAACTCAGACGCAGTCAAAAGATACTACATTTAAACTATTTGCATGATGTATTTGAACTACGCTTGACCTGATTCGCATTTAAGAGGGGATACGTAGGCAGCCATGTGGGTTCGGTCACAATACAATAAATTTCCATTTTTCCCATAATTAGAAATTGGGGCAGAATTTTGAGAAGGGCCCTCAAAATTCCAAAACCACTTAAGCCAAGGTCACCATATGCGGAATAGACAAAAGTTCGTCCAGATGACTAGAGCAGAATTTTGAGGAGGACCCTCAAAATTCAATGTCAAGAAGGTCGCAATGTCTCTAATAATATCAAAGTTTCTGGTTCATCTAATGAACTTTTAAATCACATATTACTATGTTTTGAAAACTGTGCATACGTATTTTTTGAAAACTTTATTTTTAGCCAAATTCTACCCATGGTAACTCGAGCAGGACTGTAGTGCAGAGCGGAGCAAAGCAAGTAGACAAAAGCACGAACAAACCTCCCCCGCAGAACTCACGATTTTTATTTGAATGCATGAGCAATGGATAGTCGCCAGTACATGCGCGCCTTAGAACCACTGTCTCCACAACCACAATGCTACCGGACTCATCTCCAGCTAAGATATACTCCGCCATCACTTATTATTTATTCATTACATGAGTCTAAACATTGTCTCAAATTCTGCATGAAGGCTAAGCATTGCATTCCATTTGCATGAGACTAAGCATTGTCTCTAACCTTGCCTGAGGCTAAACCTGCCTCTTCAATTGCATAAGGCTAAGCTTTTCCTACAATTTGCATGAGACTAGGCATTGTCTCCAACATTGCATGAGTCTAAGCCCTGCCTCCTCAATTGCATAAGGCTAAGCTCTACCTTCTTATTGCATGTGACTAAGCATTGTCTCAAATCTTGCATGAGGCTAAGCCCTGCCTCCTCAATTGCATAAGGCTAAGCTCTACCTTCTTATTGCATGTGACTAAGCATTGTCTCAAATCTTGCATGAGGCTAAGCCCTGCCTCCTCAATTGCATAAGGCTAAGCATTGCCTTCCCCATACATGAGACTAAGCATTGTCTCAAATCCTGCATAAGGCTAAGCATTGCCTGAGACTAAGCATAGTCTCAAATCCTGCATAAGGCTAAGCATTGCCTTCCCCTGCATGAGACTAAGCATTGTCTCAAATCATGCATAAGGCTAAGCATTTCCTTCCCCTGCATAAGACTAAGCATTGTCTCAAATGCATTGTCTCAAATGCTTTATAAGCCTAAGCATTGCCTTCCCCTGCATGAGACTAAGCATTTTCTCAAATCATGCATAAGTCTAAGAATTGCCTTCCCCTGCATGAGACTAAGCATTGTCTAAAATCCTGCATAAGGCTAAGCATTGCCTACCCCTGCATGAGACTAAGCATTGTCTCCAATCTTGCACGGGTCTAAACATTGTATCTCCTTGCATAACCACAAATGTTGTTGTATTCCAAAACCTTGCATTATACCCTTCTCTCAGGGCTAAGATCTTCCCATAATCGTACATAAGACTAATCTTTGTCTTTTTTCATCTCAAGCATCGTGTCTTTGAATCTCATGGGCTGATATATAACCAATTTGTCTAAAGGCGTCATAGTCCGAAGGAATCATCCTCATATCTGAAAGACACCATGCCATGGCCTGAGGATCTCTTAATCTTGCACACCATTATTTAAAGGCATTATGGTTCAGAGGCACCATATTCATAGCCCGAGAACATCATTTCATGGCCTGCGAATCCTTTACCGCACAATTTATGGCCCAGGACATCATGGTCTAAATACGTAATCCTCACTGTCCAAAGACGATCTCATGGTCCAAAGGGAATTTGCATCATGTTTAAATTTATGCGGTAATCTATATGAACGCATTGTATTTTGAGTTTGCATGTAATCTTGTAAGTAACCGTTATCCTAACAGGAGCAATCATCGCTTCAGTTCCTGTTCATATCCTTCAATTATTTCAGACGGAATGGATCATCATCCATTACCCATTCTCATCTGATACTCGCTCAAATATCCATAGCCATTATCAACCCTGATTCGTCCTATCCGGGGTATTTTGTCCGTTCTTACAACAAGATCATCGATTCGTTCCAATGTTGGATCCATAATTACACATGGCATGATTCCTGTAAAATCAGAGATATGTAGGCAGCTTAGAGACTAGAATGCGGCCTATATTTCTCATAACATTCCATTCGGTCAAAATCATACATCATTCTATACCCGAAAGCTCTTTCATCATTCCCGGGTAAAGAGGGGCAGATGTTGATATCCAATTTTTCCCTCATATCTTTCAGATATATATATATATACACTTTCAAAATAGTGTACATACATCATCATTTGATTTACAAGCAGGAACAAGCATATTTCTTCATTTTCTATAATTTTTAAAGGCTTTAAATCAATTTATTCCTGCATTTTTTATTTTATAAACACTCATTTATTACCTCACAAATTATTTTATGATTATTTTATCATCTAATTTCATCATTTACATACATATTAGGTTTTAAATATTTTTAGCATATTTGTCATAATTACATTTGCATTTTAAGGGCTAAAATTGCACATTTGCAATAATAGCCTATATGCACTTATAATTACTTCATTTATGCCAAAATAATCTTTTTCAACTTTTATAATGTTAAATAATTTTTTTTATTTGTGTTTGTGCACAAATGGTATTTTTACTATTTATTAATTATTTTTTACAAATTATTTATTAATTCAATTTGGGTATTTAAAATCTGGCCTCAATTTGCAACCAATTTCGGACCCAAACCTACCCAGTTATCCCAAGACCAGTACTCATGGCCCAATTATCGTTACCCATTTACTACCCGACCATACCCTGCCTAAATCCAACTGTTGATCTTGAAAGATCAACGACTCACATCCATTTCCCCGTTTTAATTAACCAACCCACTCCCCTTTTTATCCTAGCCATACCTCACAGACCGCCGCCTTCAAACTCTCTCACCTCACTTCCCTAAACCCTAGCCATCTCCCCCCAATCTCCTCTCCTAATCCCACCGGACATGGGATTCCCTAGTGATTTCTTACCATATCTCACATCTCTTTGGTACTGGGACCTTCTACATACCGCTTGCGTAAATATGGCAAGCATATCTCTTCAACTTCGAACCAAAATGGTTCAACCCCTTAACCTTTTGCATCTTTTTTCTTCCTTTCTTTTTTATGGTATGGATCTCTATGAATCTCAGAGTATTTTTGTGGTTTTTTCTACTTATCCTAAAACTAGGGTTTCAGATCTTTTCTAGATCTAATTTGTATATTCATCTTATTGTAACTCTCTGCCTTTATTTTCTGCGATTTGTATATTTTACCTAAATTAGGGTTTTAAATTTTTTTTTTTCAAATTAACAGTTAAGTGCTTTCCTTTCTAGTATTTTGACTAATTATTGCCATATTTATGATTTTAATTTCAGTACTATTTAACCCCTCCCCCACTTCCCTTTGAGGAGAGATTTAGAATTCAAAATTTTCTCACTACTATAAACAAAACCATACACTATTATTCTCTAGCTATAATATTATTCAGTGTTTTTGATTCCTGGCCGACTGGAAGCCATGGCCAGAAATGCTCAATTGATTTGCTTCGTTTAGTGATAATTGCTACACTACTGGATTCGTTTTTTTCCTGTCTCATCTTAACTAGTGAGTTGTTGAATACTTTACTACTTCATTACTCGTTTAATGTATTATTGTTGTTAGACTAGATACCCTAAAATGTTATTACATCCATTTAAGACATGTTGAATTTAGTTTGAAACGATTAATGAAATCTACCTAATTCTATGTTATCTAGGACTATCTTTAAAAGTTAAACATGCTTTCACACCTTTACTAAGAACTAGTTAATCATGTATGACTTAGCAGATACATCAACTTGTTTTTGAACCTGTTACCATGTGATATGTTTGGTTCTGTTCTCACTATGTCCTGATACCTCTCTTAAATTGTTTAATCAGTTCCTACTGATAAGCACTGTGTGTCTTTTCCAATATCTAAAGCATTTATTATTTTCATGAACATTTTTATGAATTGACCTTATTAGCCTATGACTTTGTTAGTTCTTAACTTTATTAAGCATGCTTAGGTTCAAATGTGTTGCTATTTGTTTCGATTCTTTGTTTGACTCTGTCCCTAAATGTATCCCCTAGTCCTATCCTACTCTCCTGAATCCTCACTCTTTCCTGGCTGAGAGCCAAAGCAATTAGCTTCTGTCCCCCGACCTTCCTAATGTGAGCACTGCTCAGGGTTCATATGAGACCCTCGTTAACTCTGACACACTAAGATTTTGTCCCTAGTCTTCTTTGAAATCTTCTGATCATTCTTCTCTAGTGTGAGCACTGCCCGGGGTTCTTGAAGCCCTTGGGAACTCTGAAACACTTGAGATTTGGGTTCTGTATTCTTATCCTTAAAATATGGGCGAATCATTCACTGTTGGCTACTGTGTATCTATGAACATAGGCTTTTGGAGCTACTATGAGTTGAAGGTCTGGCCAGTCCAGGTGCATTTGGGCCTGCGGCAGGCTTCCTATAGTTTACTTACCTTTTAATTCATTCATTAGTTCTGGTCTGTAATAATTTGTAATAACAGTTGGGGTATTAGTCAATTGGGAACTAGGTTTATTTTTTTAAATTTGCATGAGAACGGGTAGGAATCCTGCCTATAGGTGTTCACTTGCTCATTCTTCTATTGTGTGTTAAATAACCTGCCTATAGGTGTTCACTTTGCTCATTCTACTATTGTGTGTTAGATAACCTGCCTATAGGTGTTCACTTTGCTCATTCTGCTATTGTATGTTAGATAACCTGCCTATAGGTGTTTAATCCGTCTAGCTTATTATGCTTTTACGCATTAGATACCATGCCTATAGGAAATAAAGTAACCAAAGTTCAATTTGCATTGCAGCACATTCATTAGGCATCATGATTATATGGCCATTCATATTCTATAAATCTGCATTTTTAGCCATGCCTGTATGGTTCTTAATTGGTTGATATGCTATTATCATACTTGCCCATTAGAAAGCATACCTATAAGAATTAAAACCCGTTTTAATCATCCAGGGTAGGATTCATGTCTATAGGGTAATAACCATCCGTGTTAAGCACTAAAATCAGGCTTTACAACACTGTCTCGCTGAACACCATTAGAAAGCATGCCTATAGGAACAACTGAGTAATTCTGAATATCTCTCATTGTTTTATCACTGCCTAACACTGAGAAAATCACCTAGATAGCATGTCTATAGGTTCAACCGCTTATAATTATAATCAATAGGCAACTGTGTAGTCACTTAGAAATTACTTTGTATAACTTCCTGTATGATTAAAATCCAGAATCACCATGTCTATAGGGCCTAACGACTTTAATTATTAAAACTGTCAAAACGTCTAATCTATTGCATGCATTTGCTGCCTAAGTGTTGAGGCTAACTTGAGCACCCTATTTGCTTTTATATGAAAGTCCAACTTGTTTTGTCTGTCGCCTAGTTTTACCATTTTTTGAGCAACCTAAGTTAAGTCTAGAACCATCTAAAGTAGAGGTCCAAATGCCTCTTGGGCCATAGGTAGGGGATGGGTAATGCATACATAGGGTACGACTTAGAATTGATTAGAGCTCTTAGGTAAATAACTTAAAGATAGTAATCGGGTACCCGCTGAATAATATGAGTAACACCCCCGTCTTGGGTACCTATGTATATTTCACCTTTCACATGTCTTCAGGAGCTTGTTTTTAGTTGCTTTTCCTAAGGTCCTTCACATGTAAAAAGGGGCCCACTTGTAGATAGGTTTTCCATGTAAGATAGGTTTATTTTATAATATAAGTTTGTCTTATAATAACCTTCTAGTCCTATATAAAGGAGGCCATATAGTAATTGTAAGATCATCTTGTAACCTTTGTAACCTTTGTGATATATTACACGTGAATTCCTTCTAAATTTCCCTCTTGTTATTTCTTTCGAATGGATGGAAAAGCCGTTCCATATATGAAAATAAAGTAAGAATACTGTAAGAAAGTTAGCTTATTGTAGTACTAAAGTTTTCTGAGTTATATCAACTAAAAGTTGGTTATAGTACAAATGTTTTCTATGTTGTGTAGCTTGGAAAGATGTCCCTTATGGGCTGTGAAGCCAGCCCCTTTGTAGGAAAACTTTTGCGACTATAAGCAAATTAATTGTTAGTGTAGCTTTGCCATAGCCAGCCCTTTTTGTAGGAAATTTTTTGTATTTGTGATCTAGTTTGCTTTCTTGGAGTCTCTTGCTCTATTCTTTATGATGTGGCATCAGAGCCAGCCCATCCTTTCGGAGGGAGGAATAGTTTATGAAATATGTCTAGTTAATTTCCATCATCCTCTTCCCTTGCAAAAATGAATAACTGATAAGCATCTCTGTGAGGCCCCTCAAAAAGATTCCCTATTAGTCCGAGACAACAATCACACTCACAAGTCGCTTAAGTGTCGTCTTGCCTTCCACGAAGGGTTAAGGACTGTAAAAACATAGATGATCATGAAAATACGTTTAGGAGTTGTATTGGATATTGTTCAAGGCCTAAGGAGATCCCTATGTAGAAGCCATGTTGGGAACTATGCCATGGGCTAAAGTTTGAGGAAAAATTCACACAAGGTCCGACTTCAACGCATGCTGCTACCAAAATATAAATACTTAAGAGGTGATCTACTATAAAATTAAATCCCTTTGCAACTGGTTTCCAACACATCAAACTATTCCTCATTTGGATATGTATACAAAAAGTTATGGCCATTTTACATGACCTATGTCATATGCGCTCCCAGGTACACGATCGCGCATATTTGGGTGTTTCTTCCTTGTGTGTGCGGCCAGATGCGCGGCAACTTGCCCAGGTGGGCGTCCATGCACGTAGGAGACATATAAATACCCCCAAGATCGGGTAGGGAGAATGTTTAAGTCATTTATTTGAGATAGGGCTTGCCCTATCAAGGGGAATCCGTCCCATACTTCCTCCCATGAACCAAGGTAATGTTTTTGGAGTATTTTGAGTTTATTATTACTCATAAACCTTACATTAACAAGAATTAATCTTTAAGATCCTTAGATTTCCATTCAAATCCCCAAGTTGGTCAAGAACACTACAAGTGGGGGTTCCCTAGAGTCTTACTACAAGAGGTATGTGTACCATCTCTAACTATTCAATGATAATTATTTATGTATGAAATATATGTTAGGACTTATGAGATGGTGATTACAAGCCATAAGGGCCTAACCTAGGTTGTGTGGGTGTTGTAGAGATTGTGAAATGGATTAATTAAGGAGATTGATTGTTTGTGTGGGTGTTGTAGAGATTGTGAAATGGATTAATTAAGGAGATTGATGGTTTGGGTGTGAATTGTTGGGCAAGCACGTGCTAATGGAATTTGTGGATGGCCTAGAGACGATGGTAAGGTGACTCATTGGTATGGAACGTGGTTGTTAGGTGAAGAAATTCCATTGAAGGAGGTTGTAGAGAGATATTCATATTAGATGTTTGATAACAAGTCTAAATGACTTAAAAGTATAGAAATCTTACTAATATAGTTACAAATGTGTTGCATTGTTGTAGATTGAAGTTGCTTAGTGTTGGCGGACGTCGTAGTATTATTAAAGGGCGAATTTCAGGTATGTATGGCTAAAGCCCCTCTTCTTAGAAATTGAACCCCCTTGGTGTCCATGCAAATGGTGTATGTCCCAAAATTGATTGATGTAAAAATTGCTATTCCAAATATGCTTGTGTTGCAATAATATATGTGCAATACGTATTTCAATGTTCCCATTATGCTATCTTGTCATTTGAGGATGTGTTAAAGATATGGAATATGTGCTAAAATGCCTAGACTTCTAGTCGAGCTTGAATAAAGGTTGTTATGCTAAAGTATGTGAAGGCCACTAACTACCTATGATCTGTAATTGCTCTCGTGTGTACTCAATATCTTGAACTGAAAGGCTGGTTTGTTGAAAATGATAATAATGTGAAATGTGGTAAAGAAATTGTATTATGAAATACATCCAAGAGCATAAGTATGATACAATGATTGTGGCCATTAGTGCGATGAATTGATATATGTGAAAAAAAATATGAAATGAGAGGATCGATGGAAAATGGTAATGTCTTGGCTGAGACAACCTAGCCAATTGGGTTGTGATCGGACGCCATGCCGCACATATGGTGGCACTGTGCTGGAAACTGAAAATTGGAAATTAAAACTTCAATTGTGATTGTGGTGAATGTCTCCAATGGGACGACCTAGCCAATGGGGTCGTGATCGAACTCCGTATAAAAGTATTGTGGTATTGTGAATGATGGGGTATTGATACTAATGATGTCCTAATTTAAATGGTATGAAAATTACTTGAAAGATTATTTGATCCTTAATTTTATGTTGTAGTGTTGTTTAAGGTTTCCATTGATTCCATGATTATTTATTCTTGTATTATTGTTCTTTCCAATGAGATGGTGTTTAGTTATACATACTAGTACTATTCGACAGTACTAATGTCCCTTTTGCTGGGGATACTACATCTTCAAATGGATGTATGTGGTTCCATAGCAGACGGTGTTGATCGCAGCTAGTGGTGCATCATCATCATCTTCCCAGCAGACTTGGTGATCCCCATTTTTTCCTAGGGTCATGTAGTACATCTTTTGTTTATATGTTTTCCATGTTTTGAGGTATAACCGGGGCCTATAACCGGGGCCTATGTTGAATGAGTCAGTGGTTTATGTTGTATTTCTTTTTAAAACTCCCGTTCCACTAATTTATAAATTGTATGTATTTTCGGAACATAACCATGATGTAAGAAAAATGAAGGAAGGCAAACTTGTATTTTTCTATATATCTATATTTACTATGGACACCTACATCTATTCAAATATGTAGTGCCCCCAGCAAAAGGGACATTAATACTCTCGAATAGTACTAGTATGTAAAGCTAAACACCAACCTTAATAGAAGGAACAAGGAAACAAATAAAAGGCAAAAACAGTCATGTTGTACAATAAAAGCATCACATAATACAATAACATCAAGTAGGTTATCACATAAGTTCTCTGCTTGCTTTTCATATCATTAGGTTGGTAGTCTTAGTTCCATGTGCCATGATCCACAATGCAACCGTGTTTCCACACGGCCTCCGATCTCGACCCAACCGGCTAGGTCGTCTTATTTGAGACATCATCCATATCCATGATTTCAATAACTCAATACAGCACAGCACAATTACCACCATGTGTGCGGCATGGCATCCGATCACGGCCTGCTCGGCTAGGCCATCTCACTTGAGACATCATCCTTTCAATCATTTATTTCGATTCACATTTCCTTCCTATCTGTCATTACATGGCACGAGTAGCCTCATTTATTAAGTCGTTCTTGGCACTTGGTGTATCTTACAATTCAAATTTCCCTTTTTATACATTCCAATAATATTATTCAATAAGGCATATCATATAAGGAATTGCACATATAAGGGAAAGAGCTCGAGAGATCTTAATCACACAGAGGCTTTTCATACAATTTAGCTTAGCAAGAATTATTTGATTCTTGACATGAATTTTTAACCCTTCTCAACACAGACTCCATATTTCAAACACATTCTCAAATAGCATGACCTCACGATGAACATTTAGAACAATTATTGAACATCAATATTTCGACACAACATATTAGGGCAACCAATTCTAGCATGATCAAGTTAGGAACTCACACCAAATACTCGAACACTAGTTCGATTCTAAGAGGAAGGGAGTTAAGCCATACATACCTCGATTGATATTTCTTTATAACTTTAAGATGATCCAAAATTTAGCAATTTCAATCTATTTTAATAATATAGAAAAATTGAACCCAAAATTAGGAGAATAATCGCAATTCTAGCTCACTAGAATATTTTGTCAAACACTATGTGTGCATTACTGTTCTTAGGGGCTTTTTATGAAACATTCTACCATCTTTCCACCCATTCTTAGTTCACAACCTTCCCTCCTATTTTAGGAATACATTCATGTAAGATACTTATCCCCACACCCATTAATTATCTCACCAATTGTCCCCCATTTTACTAGATTTTCGAAATCAAAGGCCAGGGTATAGATTTTTACCTTCACTATGAGGACCTTCGTGATAATATTCAAGTATTTAGTAAGAATTGATGGATATTAGGTTGATGTTTTGATCTCTCTTTCTAAGAACCCTCTTCGTCACTCTAGAAATATAAGAAAATATCTCAATATTTTGTATAGCGTGTGTTTTTAACGGAATAGGGTCGGGTCTTAAAATAAGAAAAATAGGTGCCCCGACACAGATCTGCGGTCTCAAATGCAAGAGCATAATGGTTATGTTGTCCCCAAAGTGATCGCAAAAGTATCTATCAGGGGCTTGAATTTTCTTCTCAGGTATGCGACCAGTATGCGTTTTGCATACCTGTTATGTGGTCGCATAATGCACTGCAAAACATCCCTTCGCAAAAGTCGAAAATGATTATGCGACCAATATGCGACCAGCAAAATGATTATGCGATCGCATAATTGGCCGCATAACTAACCTCAAAATTTGCCAAATTTTCTGCCTCACTCTACGGCCAACATGGGGTCCGCAGAGTGATTATGTGGTCGCATAATGGGCCGAAGAAATGCATTTATCTGCAAAACATTTTTCGTTAGGTCCTTAGCGTATTGTTCAATCCAAAAAGTCTGACTTTGGCACGAAGAAATTCCCGGTTTTTAGTTAAAAATTTTATGGGACATTAAATCCCCCCAACTTAAGATCATTCGTCCTCGAACGAAGATCAGTCTTCACTTAGTAGCACCTTATACAACTTCATTTTTTCACACGACATACCATCAACCCCAAATTTGGCTAACTCCCTAAATTTCCAAAAAATTTGCTAGAGTTTCCTTTGTATCTAGGCCTATCTACCTGTCAGAGAGCCCCAGAAACACATCTTAACAACATATATATGATCAAATGACGCGACAAAACACAAAATGACACCAACTGTGGCCTCATAATAAAAATATAACTAGAAAGGAATGTTATTACATTAGCTGAACAAGTGATACAAAATTTATGGGAAACAACTTCATAGAACTATTACATGGCTATTGAAACAAATGGGAGTACTACTTTTTCATTTCATCCTCGGCTTCCCAAGTAGCTTCTTCAACTTGCTGGTTTCGCCATAATACCTTCACAGAGGCAATTTCTTTACTTCTCAACTTTCGAACTTTCCTATAGAGAATGGAAATTGGAATCTCTTCATATGACAATTCTTTATTAACCTCGATGGTCTCAACGGCACAATTGCGGACAGATCTCCAACTACCTTTCTCAACATGGACACATGAAATACCGGGTGCACTAATGACATCCCAGGTGGTAGCTCAAGCTTGTATGCTACCTGACCGATCCTTTGAATGATTCTATACGGCCCGACATACCTCTGACTCAATTTCTCTTTCTTTCCAAACCGCATAATACCCTTTATGGGGAAGACCTTCAAAAACACCCAATCATCTTGTTTGAACTCTAAGTCTCTCCGACGAACATCCGAATAGGATTTTTGACGACTCTGAGTAGTTTTCAACTGTTCCTTTATAATCTTAACCTTTTCCATAGTTTGATGCACGAGGTCTGGTCCTATCAATTCAGGTTCTCCAACTTCGAACCACTCAATAATAGATCTACATCCCCTACCATATAATGCTTCAAATGGTGCCATAAGAATACTAGCATGGAAGCTCTTGTTATAAGGAAACCGTATGAGCGGAAAATGATCATCCCAACAACCCTTGAAATCGAGAACACAAGCACGCAACATGTCCTCAAGCGTTTGAGTAGTCCGTTCTACTTGTCTGTCGGTTTGAGAATGGAAGGTTGTGCTAAGATTTACCTGTGCACCCAAACCTTGCTGAAATTTCTTCCAAAAATTAGCTGTGAACTGGGCTCCTCGATCGGGAATAATGGAAACTGGAGTGCCATGCAACCTGACTATTTCCTTGATATACAATTGAGCATAATCTTCCACGGTGTCGGTAGATTTAACTAGTAAGAAGTGGTTTGACTTCGTGAATCGATCCACGATGACCCAAATTGACTCAAACTTGCACGAAGTGCGCGGTAACATCCATATTGATCATTTCCCACTTCCACATTAGAAATTCCATATTTTGTGCCAACTCATTCCACAAGTAAACTTCTTTGAGATCATGATACATTCTCGTAGAACCTCGGTGCATGGAATATCTAGAAGTGTGAGCTTCTTCCATGATATTTTCCCGAAGACCATCAACGTTTGGATCACATAGTCGCCCTTGGTACCATACTGCACCATCATCCATGCCAAGAGAAAAAGATGTGGTCTTATGTTTATGAATCCCATCCTTCAGTTGAACCAACATTGGATCATTGTATTGCTTTTCTTTGACTTCCGCCACAAGCGATGATTCTTCCCTATTCTGCACAGTTACTCCTCCCTTGTTAGATTCCAGAAGAAGAACTCCCAAACTAGCCAACTGGTGAACCTCCCGGGCCAATGGCCTCCGACAAGCCTCCAAATAAGCCAAACAACCCATGGATTTCCGGCTAAGAGCATCCACCACAACATTAGCTTTCCCGACATGATATAAAATGTCGATGTCATAATCCTTGAGCAACTCAAGCCACCTTCTCTGCCTCAAGTTCAATTCCTTCTGTTTGAAAATATATTGAAGGCTCTTGTAGTCCGTGAATACATCTAAATGGACCGTTGATGCATGGCTAGAATCCATAGTTTTAAGCATTATGTACCTTATATTTTATGTGCATTTGTGATAAAAATACACGTCATATGTGCATAATGGAGTCTATTTCATGTGCAGGTGAATTGGAGATGGAAGCCGAGCTAAATGGATGCGTAAACGTCAAAAATACGCTCAAGAGTCGAAAAGGAGTGACCCAGGCTATAGCCGGGCGTTTGGGACTTAAAGCCAGGCCTGCCCAGGCTATAGCTGGGTGTTTGGGGATTAAATCTAGGCCTGCCCAAGCCATAGCTGGGCGTTTGGGGCTTAAAGCCAGACCTGCCCAGGCTATAGATGGGCGTTTGGGGCTTAACGCCTGGGGTCCCTGGTCCGCTCCAATCCGAGTTTTGAAGGTTTTAAGTGTTTCCGGTTTGAATAGAAGTCTCCTAAACGTTTAGGGTTTCTCCCAAACTTATAAATAGACCAAAAAACACAACTTTGTAAAGATGGACGAGGGGGATTTGACGTGGAGGAACACAAACCACGCTTGAAGGAGGCTTCTACCTATTTTTTCTTCTCTTCTCTTCCTTTAATTTCATAGTTTNTTGTTAATCCTAATTTCATAGGAATATAGGCGTTAGGTTAGCTTGAATAGGCGAGTTGTACTTCGGGAGAAGGCTACGAGCAATATTAACCTCGTCAATCAATAAACCAGATAAATTAATCAGATGATTTAAGTGGAAAACTCAACAGGATTGTTTGCTAACCCATAGCTCTAGAATATCGAGTCTTATTGAATTCGTGTCTAATTTGTTTCATTAATTTCATAGTTTACTATTGTAGATTAATTTTAGTTAAATATTCATACTTTGGTGTTCGCTTGAATAGATTAATTGTTTGGGTTTAATTTAGGTAATAGTTGATCACAAGTCTATGTGCGTACGATATCTGGACTTACAATCCTATATTACTTGTCGACCACGTATACTTGCGTGTGCGTTTGGGACTAACAAGTTTTTGGCGCCGTTGCTGGGGACTTAAATATAGACTACTTTTCAGTTACTTGCTTTAATTGTTTATTTCATTGAGTCTAACGTCACGTGATTTTTGCTCTAATATCAGGAACTTTGAGTGAATGCATAGGGTCAGAAGCCAGGATAGACTTGACGGCTTCGACCCTGAGCCTGAGAGACCATTTCACAGGAGATTGCGAGAAGCAAGAGATACAGACAATATTCAGAACTTTATCTTATTTCCTGTGAACATGGGTGAGGAACAACACATGGCTGTTCCGGAGGTGGCAATGCCCAGTATTGCTAATGTCACCTCCAGCATCGTGAAGCCCAGAATCACTGGGCATTTTGAGCTGAAACAGAGCATGATCCAACAACTTCACGCAAACGGGCAATTTTTGGGTCTTCCACATGAGGATCCACAGCAGCACATTCTGAACTTCTTGGGGATTAGTGATACGTGTATCACTAACGGGGTCACGCAAGATTATGTGAGGCTCACGCTTTTCCCATTCTCTGTATTGGGCGAAGCAAAGCGATGGTTGAAGGCAGAACCAGCTAATTCCATCACAACATGGAACGATCTGGCGAGAAAATTTCTGGCACGGTTCTTCCTTTCAGGAAAGAACGCAAAGATCAGGAGTGAGATAGTCTCCTTTAGATAGAAAACGGGTGAATCGTTATATTCAGCATACTGACCTCATCACGATCAGACAAACGAGGTGTTAGTTCACACTTTCATTGAGGGGCTCCATCCGCAAACAAAAATTGTGGTAGATGCAGCAGTCGGAGGTCAGGTGTTGGAGAAGAATATATTTGCATTACTGAATAAATTCTCCAAAAGCAACCCAGAATGGCAAGGTGAGATAGGGAGAAATGTTGTTCAGAAGTCTCCAGGGGTCCTTGAACTAGATGTTGTCTCAGCATTATCAGGTCAGATCTCTACATGGACTAACCAAGTCAATCAGATGAACTTGATAATTAACAAGCAACAGGCCCAGCCAGTGCAACCAGTTCAACAAATTCAGATATTTTGTGAAGTTTATGGAGAGGGTCACGTGAGCAATCTATGCCCAGTAAATCCAAAGTCTGTATATTTTGTGGGTGATGTAAATCGAGGCCAAACAAATCAGTATGGGGACACCTACAATCCCAACTGGAGGAACCACCAAAATTTCTCTTGGGGTGGTAATCAAGGCAATCAGAATCAATATCGGCCTCAAGCACCTCAACAACAACATAGACAACCTCAGGCTGAACAATCATCTAGCTTTGAGGAGATTATGAAGAGAATGATGAACGACCAACTTGCTTTCAATCAGAAAATAATGGCTGATCACCAGGACCAAGCAGCAACAATGAGAAACTTGGAATGCCAATTGTGGCAACTTGCCAGTTCCCAAAATACCAGACCAGCAGGAGCTCTTCCTAGTGATACTGAGCCTAATCCTAAGGCTCAAGTCAATGCAATTACCTTGGGAAATGGAATAATACTAGAAGAAGCTCCAAAAAAAAGAAGAATACAACTCATCCTGGAGGAGAATTAGTTCCCAAGCCAGTTGAGGGGAATGAGAAAGATGATAAAGGACCCGAGCCAGTAATTGAAACTAGGCCACCACCTCTGTTTCCACAAAGACTGCAGAGGCAAAAAAATGATGCTAAGTACAAGAAATTCCTAGATATGTTGAGCCAAGTGAGTGTGAATTTGCCTTTGGTGGAAATGTTGCAAGAAGTGCCTAAGTATGCGAGGTATCTCAGAGATATCATGGCAAATAAACAAAGACATGCATAGTTCGAAACAGTTGCACTCACTGAAGAGTGTAGTGCCAGAGTTCAGAGTAAAATTCCTCCTAAGTTGAAGGATCCTGGGAGTTTCGCAATTCCTTTGTCTCTTGGAAAATAAGAAGTTGGTAAAACCCTGTGTGATTAAGGGGCTAGTATAAATTTTATGCCATCTTCTTTGTTCAGGAACTCGGATTGGGGGTTCTTAGACCTACCACAATCACCTTACAGTTAACAGATAGGTCGCTAATTATGCCAGAAGGAATTATTGAAGATGTGCTAGTTTGAGTGGGAAAGTTTATTCTTCCCGCTGATTTTATTGTGCTTGATTACAAGGCAGATGAGGAAGTTCCAATTATTTTGGGGCGACCATTCTTAGCTACTGGTGGACAAATTATTGATGTGAGGGGAGGGAAGTTAAAATGAGAGTTGACGATGAAGAGGTCACTTTTAATGTGTAAAAGTCACTTAAACTCCCAAAGAATTATGAGGACCTGTGCATGATTATTGTGGTAGACGTGAGGGGGATAGAGCAGAGTCCTTATGTGAATGACAGCGATCCAGAGGAGGTGGTGTTGCAAACTGAGGGTGTAAAGATAATTGAAAAAAGAACCAGAGATAAAAAGGAGACCCGTTAAGAGCGTGCAAAAAGGCTAGGCTTCGTGGGAGAAAGAAGAAGAGAAAATGCTCAGCCTGGGCAGAGTAGCAGAGTCGTGCCACGACGTTAAATAAGGCGCTTGTTTGGAGGCAACCCATCTTGTATATCTATTATGTTTTTTTTTCTTTTTGTTTTTTTTAGCGACGAGTTTTGTGTTGTTTTTATTTTGTAGAGTAGGGGAAGTCTGAGTACCCAAAAAGTTGAAGTTGAGGGGCATGTTTGAGCTTAAGTGTGGGGTCATCCCGACTCTAAAGATTGAGAATCATGTCGGAGCTAGGCCCGAGGGGGTCTCAGGGAGTATTTCTCACCCTTGTTTTAATGTTTTTCTTTGTGATCATGCATCGAGGACGATGCATAACATAAGTGTGGGGTGGGGAAACTACTTTCTGAGGTGTACTTGTATAAAATTATTGTTTTTTAGAAAAATCTCAGATTTTTCCCAACGTTGGATCCGTTGGACAATTTTCTTGAGGGATAAAGTCCGATTTAAAAATTCCAAAAAGAATTTTTCTTTTTACTTTTAGGATAGTTAGGTAGTATCCCTTGGTTTTTCTTTGGCACCGGTCTTTTCCAAGGGTGTAGCTCGAACCGGGTACTTAAAAATTTTTTTTGGACTAGTTAGGAAGAAACTGAGTAACTCTGAGATACCCATTGACATGTTTGGTGCCGGCATATTAGGTTATGACATACATTTTGTTTTCCCTTATATTTGGTTTGACACGTGATGCCTGAGTAAAAATAAATAGCCTATTTTGTGACGCCTTATCCCAGTTATTTGACTTGTATGCTACATAGTGTAATATTGCTTAATTCTATCAATTTTGGGTGCTTGCTTGACTTGAGTGTTGAATAAAACCGTTGTGATTGAGTCATGTGCAATGTGCGAGTGAGGTTTAGTGATTTTCTATGCTATCCTGTATAGTCTAGAACTGCCCCGTGTGTTAATCGAAGCAAAATTGTAGGTTATGCTAGTCTAGGAGATGACGTAGGCATTTTCTTGCTTGATCATGGATGTGCTTGTCACATAAGAATTAAAAATTTCCATTGCTAGCCCCTTTGAGCCGTATGACCTTTTCTTTGGTACCCACATTACAAGTCGTACCCCTCTTTTGTCTTAATTTGACATTTTTGCACCTTTTCCTCCTAAGGCACTTAGTCGCTAAAAGAAGTAAGGTGAGATATTGGGGAGTAGCTTTTGAGTGGATCCATGGAAAGACCTGTTAGTGCACTAAAACAAAAATTGTATTCAAAAGTCACTAGCCATTGAATCGTCATGTATGGAGTATGTGTAGGAAAGAAAGAAAAAAAATTATAGTAAAAGTATGTATAAAAAGATACACACCTCCAATTTTTATGAATTTGTGCTAGTGAAAATATAGAAGTCCTTAATTGAAAAAGGGCTATGTTGAATATGAATTGTGGCAAGGGAATTGGTTGAGAAGAATATGTGTTGATTTGTGAAGGTAGTGTATTAAAGTGCTTAGGAGGGTTAGTCACTATTCCTAAATATATCCTACCCGTCCCTTAGCCTACATTACAACCTTAAAAGTCCTAATTGATCCTAGATTTGGCTAACTTGAATTAGTGGAGATCTACACTACGGGCAAGCTTATGGTACGACCACGGGATGCATATGAATTCTTTGTGAGAGTGAGTGAATTTGTTCAATTGTGTGATGTCCTTAAATAATGTTCAAAAGCATATTTGAATGTGTGGACTAGTTATATTCACTCTTTTGTTGTTGGTGAGGGCACATGATCTCATGAACGATTGGTAATGTTGTAACTTTCTTGTTGGGTAGGTGCGTGAATTGAGAGGGCTTAGTAGTTGCAAGTCGACTCTTGAGGTTGGGTGGTTGCAATTAGGTCGTTGGTACGATTGATTAAATTGTTATATTTGGGAATGTCTAACGAAGGGGAGGAATGTAAAATTTTGTATGGTCATACTTGATTGCCGGTATCGATCATAGTTAAGGGGTAATGTGTGTGATTGAAAAGTAAAATACTCCTTGTTAATGAAATGTGTACGTGTTGAAGGGTAATAGATTGTCCCATTTGCTCGAGGACGAGAAAGATTCTAAGTGTAGGGTGTTGATGTGTGGCTAGAATCCATAGTTTTAAGCATTATGTACCTTACATTTTATGTGCATTTCTGATAAAAATACACATCATATGTGCATAATGGAGTCTATTTCCTGTGCAGGTGAATTGGAGAATGAAGCCGAACTAAATTGATGCATCAACGTCAAAAATACTCTCAAGAGTCGAAAAGGAGTTACACGGGCTATAGTCGGACGTTTGGGGCTTAAAATCAGGCCTGCCCAAGCTATAACTGGGCGTTTGGGGCTTAAAGCCAGGCCTGCCAAGGCTATAGCTGGGCGTTTGGGGATTAACGCCTGGGGTCCCTGGTCCGGTCCAATCCGAGTTTTGAAGGTTTTAAGTGTTTCCCGGTTTGAATAGAAGTCTCCTACACGTTTAGGGTTTCTCCCAAACTTATAAATAGACCAAAAAACACAACTTTGTAGAGATGGACGAGGGGGATTTGACGTGGAGGAACACAGACCATGCTTGAAGGAGGCTTCTACCTAGTTTTTCTTCTCTTCTCTTCCTTTAATTTCATAGTTTATTAGTTCTAGAGTTTTGGGGTGCTACATGAACGTTGTAGTTTGACGCTTGAAGTTTTCTTATTTTTTTATCATATTGGTTTATTTATTCAATCTTGCACTTAATTATTTGATTTCTTGATCACCAATTGAATACTATATACGAATCTAGGAATGAACTCGGGAGAGGGAATTCTAGATTGCCTGTAAGATTGGGTAGAGCAAGATGTTAACCCTTCAGGGGAGTGGATTTGCGGTTAGGATAGGAATATACCTAATCGCCTTGCTTGGTTATTATACGGGAATTATTAATGCGTTCTTGTTAATCCTAATTTCATACGAATATGGGCGTTAGGTTAGCTTGAATAGGCAAGTTGTACTTCGGGAGAAGGCTACGAGCAATATTAACCTCGTCAATCAATAAACTAGATAAATTAATCAGATGATTTAAGTGGAAAACTCAACAGGATTGTTTGCTAACCCATAGCTCTAGAATATCGGCTCTTATTGAATTCGTGTCTAATTTCGCCAATTTGTTTCGTTAATTTCATAGTTTACTATTCTAGATTAATTTTAGTTAAATATTCATACTTTGTTGTTCGCTTGAATAGATTAATTGTTTGGGTTTTAATTTAGTTGATAGTTAATCACAAGTCTTTGTGGGTACGATATCTGACTTTACAATCCTATATTACTTGTCGACCACGTATACTTGCGTGTGCGTTTGGGACTAACAACCGCATACAAATAATGTCGCAAAATTTTTAATGCAAACACCACCGCCGCAAGTTCTAAGTCATGTGTTGGATAGTTCCTTTCATGATTCTTAAGTTTTCTTGAAGCATAGGCTATAACCTTACCATGTTGCATCAACAAACACCCAAGCTCGATCCTTGAAGCATCGCAATATACCCCAAACTCCTTTGTACCTTCTAGCAGGGTCAATGTCGGCGTCGTAGTCAATCTTGATTTCAATTCCTACAAGGTCCTTTCACAAACATCGGACCACTGGAACATAACCGCTTTCTGCGTCAATTTAGTTAATGGAGAGGCAAGAGTAGAAAACCCATCCACAAAACTTCTATAACCTGGCCAAACCCAAGAAACTGTGAATCTCTGTTGGAGTGATATGTCTAGGCCAATCCTTTACCGCTTCAATCTTTTGAGGATCGACCTTAGTGGTAGGTTTAGGCCAATCTCTTACTGCTACAATCTTTTGAGTATATAACTTAAGTCCTTCTCTGGAGATGACATGACCCAGGAATGTAATATATTCAAGCCAAAATTTACTTTTCGAGAACTTCGCATACAACTGGTGTTGATAAAGAGTCTGCAGAACTGCCCTAAGGTGATCGGCGTGATCCTCTTGACTTCGTAAATATATAAGAACGTCGTTAATGAATACTATCACAAAGGAGTCAAGAAACGACTTGAAGACTTGATTCATAATATCCATGAAAGCAGCAAGGGCATTTCTTAACCCAAAAGACATTACCAGAAACTTGAAGTGCCCATACCAGGTCCTGAAGGCTATTTTCGGAATACCCTGCTCTCTTATCTTCAATTGGTGATACCCGAATCATAAATCAATTTTGGAGAAGAACTTGTCACCTTGTAATTGACCAAACAAATCATATATTCTTGGTAATGGGTATTTTTTTTGATTGTGACTTTGTTGAGTTGTCGGTAGTCAATACACATCCGTAGCGATCCATCTTTATTTCTGACAAAGAGAACTGGTGCGCCCCTAGGAGACACACCCGGTCATATGAAACCCTTCTCTAGCAAGTCCTTCAGTTGTTCCTTTAGCTTTTTTAATTTTGCCAGTGCCATTCTATAAGGTGGAATGGATATAGGCTGCGTATCTGGCATCACATCAATCCCAAAATGGATCTCCCTGTCTGATGGAATCCCAGAGAGCTCATACAAAAAGACATCGAGGAATTCATTTACAACTGGCGCAGACTCAACGGTAGGTAACTCAACGTCGATGTCCGCAACCTGGACCAAATGATAAATACACCTCTTTTTGATCATCTTCGTGGCCTTAAGATGTCACGCCCCGAGCCTGGGGGCGAGACCGCACCCGGTTCTTCATCTATCCTTGCATACCAACTTGCGACTCAGAAATTCTGGACATATAATGTCATAATTTGTCGAGGGGCCACATTGCAAGACAATTTGCGAAGCAAAATATAAAAAATGAATAGAGACTAACGTTGACGAAATGTCAACATAAAGTTGGGTCATCAAGGCCGTCATAACTACTATAACCGACAAGCCAACAAAATATACGTACAGGGCCGACAAGCCCAACATACTGCAGTAACTGACAGGATATGTCTACAAGCCTCTACTGATGGATGTACTGTGATCGGAATAGGGACTCGACCGACCCATAACCTATCTACATACATACACAAGATGTACACAAAAATTCTAGACCAGGCTACTCCGAAGTACGGGGAGCTTACCGAAAACTCGGGCAACACCTACTGAGGAGGTCTACCCGCCTGTCTGTCTAAACCTGCACGCATGAAATGCAGCGCCCGCAGGAAGGGACGTCAGTACAAAATTCTGTACCGAGTATATAAGGCAATATACAGAAAGTTGAAACTGAACTGATAATATAATAACTGAAAGCAACTGGGGGTCAAAGATAATCTGAAGATATTCTTACTTGCTGATACTGACTCTATTGTAGTAAGTAAAATAGTTTTCTGGCCTTATAAGGCTCGGTATATATATAACTCGTCTGTCGTAGTAGGATTTCTCATAGGTTCTCGGCCATACTAGACTCTGTATCTCAGCCAACTGGGCTCGCTCATAGGCGCTCAGCCATAGTAGGCTCGATATATAACTTACCATCTTATAAGAGGTTGCCCAATAGGGGCCTGCCCATCGATTAGAGCTCAATGGTAATGAAAATATTGTAATATTGTATATATAGATTCTCTGCTATCTTGACAAGAAAAAGGAAATGTCACTCTCCAAAATCGAGGGACACGATCGGCGCTCAACCGGGTGGCCCCAGTCAAGCGGAACTGGATTTTCTTCACTATCCCACACGTTACCCCGTGATTCCAATATACCTTATTCATGTAAAATCACGCCAAATAATCTTTCACAAACTCATATAACACAGTGGGGTGGAAATCAACTAAGACGATCAATTCACATGTTTTCATACAAGGTACACATACCTCATGCTCGTCACAACAAGGGGATTCTACAAGGGTTAAAGTTAGTCATACATACCTGGGGTCGAAATTCCTTTTTAAATTTTACTGAAAAATCACCGAACCGACTAGTACCGTCAATCTAGTTCACAATAATCATATTCAACTCAGAATTGGAAATCATGCATACAATTCGAACTCTTTTAAGCACCTTATCGAACGCTAGGCGACCCCATTAGATTATCACCCCTTCTTTGTGAATTTTAGCCCAACACTCTTCCATTTTAACTAGATTAAGAAGTTTTACTCCCATGCATGCATGAGTTTGACCTCAATTTTCAAGAACCATCCTATGTGTTTTATTCATAATTATAATTTGAGAACTTTGGGGGGAAATGGGGTGAAGACTTACCTCTTTGAGTGAAGAATATAACACTAATTCGATAGATTTCGGGCTTGAGCGACTTTGAAGAATTAAATTTTTATTAAAAATGAAGGGGAGGGGTGTTTTAATGAACTGGGGTCGGGTTTTAAAATTAGAAACATAGGGGTCCGACACCGGAACGCATTCCTGACATGCGGTCCACATAATCGACCGCAGAATGGCTCTCAAGATGGGCCAACATTCAAAACACATTGTGCATGTATGCGACCCCTATGCGGTCCGCATGCACGTTATGTGATCGCATAGTGCGTCGCATAACCTCCCTCACCAAAATCAGTGGGCATGCATGTGATAACTATGCGGTCCGCATAACCAACATGTGATTGCATTTTTGACCGCATAGTTGTCCACAAATTGGGTAGTGATTCTTCCTAGGTATGCGACCATCATGCGGTCCACATACAGGTTATGCGATCGCATAGTGCATCGCATAACGCCCAAGTTTATGGAAAATTCATCTTTCAAGTTCCGGGGTACTTGTTACTGAAAAACACGTCTGTTATAAGAATTTCTACAGTTATAACAACTTGGGGACTTATTGGGATAATACTTTAAACAATAAATTTTACGGGTCTCTACATCCTCCCCCACTTAAAATCATTCGTCCTCGAATGAGGATTTTTGGAAATCATTTGGTTTTGAAAGCATGATATGCAGCTTCAAGATTTTCACTAACCCCAATATTTTCAGAAAATTTTGCCAAAGTTTCCTCTGTAATTAGGCATATCTACCTGGCAGAGAGCCCCCGAAACACATTTCCAAGCATCATTACACAGTTTTTGGTTATTCAATAACTAGCACGCAACGTTGTTACCTCAACAAATTGTATATATTCAATCACTCTAACAACTACACATAGCTCTTTCTTCTTATACCACAAATTTGCACATGATTCACATTCTTGCACATAACATGGTCATTTTAATGAGTCCCATACAACCCAATCACCTCAATATATCATATTCATTCAATTAATCATTACCAACCTACACTACTATTAATCACTTGACTAACACATAAGTTCCACAAAACTTTCATTTATGTCAAGGGTTGCACACTACCCAAATAGTAACAGCGGGTTCAATTTTAGCACACGTTAGGAAATTACAACAATGAGGCAATTAGGGGAAGATGGGGTGATTTTGCACAAAACTAAACATAAAATATAATTTTCTTAGAGATGCCAGTTCGGACGATCACTACTAAACTTATTCAAACAAATGGGGATATTTCTCTTTAGTCTCATTTCCCGCTTCCCACGTGGCCTCCTAAACGTGCTGACTTCGCCACAATACTTTAACTGAAGGAATTTCTTTGTTCCTCAATATAGGAACTTGTCTATCAAGAATAGAAACCAGAACCTCTTCATACGATAATTCTTCATTAACCTCAATAGTCTCAACTGGCACGATGGCTGATGGATCTCCAACCACTTTCTTCAACATAGACACATGGAACATCGGGTGCACTAATGACAATTCAAGGGGTAATTCCAACCTATAAGCCACTTGTCTTGTCCTTTGAGCAATCCGATATGGCCAGACATACCTTGGGCTCAATTTCCCATTCTTCCCAAACCACATCACTCCCTTCATGGGAGATACCTTCAAGAATACCCAATCATCTACTTGGAATTCCAATTCTCTTCAGCGAACGTCCGCATAGGATTTTTGATGGTTTTGAGCGGTTTTCATCCTCTCTTGAATGACTCTGAATTTTTCCAACGCCTGGTGCACAAGATCTGGCCCTAACAATTCTGCTTCACCAACCTCGAACCACCCAATCGGAGATCTACACCTTCTTCCGTACAATGCCTCAAATGGGGCTATTTGAATACTAGCGTGAAAGTTGTTATTGTAAGAAAACTCGATAAGCGGTAAATGATCATCCCAACTACCCTTGAAGTCCAACACACAAGCCCGTAACATATCTTCAAGAGTCTGAATAGTCGGCTCTACCTGACCATCAGTCTGCGGATGGAAAGATGTGTTGATATTTACCTGCGTACCCAAACCTTTCTGAAATTTCCTCCAAAATTTAGCCGTGAACAAGGCTCTTCGATCTGAGATAATAGAAACTGGAGTACCATGAAGCGTGACTATTTCCTTGATATACAACTGAGCGTACTGTTCTGCAGTATTGGTGGACTTGACTGGCAAGAAGTGAGCTGATTTCGTGAGTCGATCCACTATCACCCAAATCGAGTCGAACTTGCACTGAGTGCGAGGTAACCCTAACACTAAATCTATGTTGATCATTTCCCATTTCCACATTGGAATTTCCATAAGCTGAGTTAACCCACCGGGCCTCTGATGCTCGGCCTTCACCTGCTGACAATTCAGACATTTAGATACAAAGTCTGACACACCTCTCTTCATACGGCTCCACCAATAAACCTCCCGGATATCATGATACATCTTCGTAGAACCTGGGTGCACGGAATACCTGGAATTGTGATTTTCCGCCATTACCCTCTCCCGAAGATTATCCACATCAGGAACACATAGCCTTTGCTGGCACCGTAAAACACCATCATCGCTACCGAGTGAAAACGCCAGAATCTTGTTATTCAAAACTGCCTCCTTCAACTGTGCCAATGCTGGATCCAGACACTGCTTTTCCTTGACTTCCGCTACAAGTGATGATTCTGCCCGATTATGCACCATAATATTTCCCTCGTCTGATGTCAAGAGACAGACCCCCAGACTGGCCAATGTATAAATCTCTCGAGCTATAGGCCTCTGACCCACTTTCAAATGAGCCAAACTACCCATAGACTTCATACTGAGAGCGTCGGCCACCACATTCGCCTTCCCTGGATGGTACAAAATGTTCATATCATAATCCTTAAGAAATTCTAACCATCGTCGTTGCCTTAAATTCAACTCCTTCTACTTGAACAAATATTGGAGACTCTTGTGGTCTGAGAACAAATCCACATGGACCCCATACAAATAATGCCGCCAGATTTTAATGCAAACACAACTGCCGTGAGTTCTAAATCATGCGTCGGATAATTCTTCTCGTGATTCTTGAGTTGGCTGGAAGCATAGGCTATAACCTTCCCATGTTGCATCAACACACATCCCAAACAAACCCTTGAAGCATCGCAATAAACCATAAATCCCTTCGTGCCTTCTAGCAAAGTTAACACCGGTGCCGAAGTCAATCTTGATTTCAACTCCTGAAAGCTCTTCTCACAAGCGTCGGACCATTGGAACTTAATTGCTTTCTGCGTCAATTTAGTCAATGGGGAGGCGAGGGTAGAGGATCCCTCAACAAACCTCCAATAATACCCAGCTAGACCCAAGAAACTACGAACCTCTATCGGGGTCGTTGGTCTAGACCAATCCTTTACCGCTGCGATCTTCTGGATATCAACCTAGTCCCTTCTCTGGAAACAACATGACCTAAAAACGCGACTGACTCTAGCCAAAATTAACATTTTGAAAACATGGCATACAATTGGTGCTGATGAAGAGTCTGCAGAGCTGCCCTGAGGTGATTAGCATGATCCTCCCGACTCCGCGAGTAGAAAAGGATTTCATCAATAAAAACAATCACGAAGGAGTCAAGAAACGGCTTGAAAACCCGATTGATAAGACACATGAAAGCCACTAGAGGATTGGTCAGTCCAAAGGACATTACCAAAAATTCAAAATGGCCATAACGAGTTCTGAAGGCGGTCTTAGGAATATCCTTCTCTCTGATCTTGAACTGGTGATACCCAGACCGTAAATCAATTTTGGAGAAAAACTTCACACCTTGCAATTGGTTGAACAAATCATATATTTGAGGCAATGTATACTTATTTTTGATAGTGACTTTGTTGAGCTGCCGATAATCAATACACATCCGAAGCGACCCATCCTTCTTCCTGACGAAAAGAATCGAAGTGCCCCACGGCGACACACTCGGTCGAATGAACCCCTTCTCTAATAAGTCTTTCAACTGCTCATTTAACTCCCTCAACTCAGATGGCGCCATTTTGTACGGTGGAATAGATATTGGCTGCATGGCAATACATCAATCCCGAAATCGATCTCTCTATCTGGAGGAATCCCTGCAAGCTCGTCCGGAAATACTTCAAGAAACTCATTCACGACCGGGACGGACTCGAGGGCAGACACTTCTGAAGCGGTGTCCGCAACTCGGACCAAATGATAAACACACCCCTTTTTAATCATCTCTGAGGCCTTATGGTAGGAAATAAACCTACCCTTTGGCACCACACCATTCTCTTTCCACTCAATAACTGACTCATTAGGAAACTCTAGCCTCATAATTCTGGTTCAGCAGTCGAGTTTAGCAAAGCACGAGTAAAGCCAATCCATTCCCATGATAACATCAAAATCTACCATCCCAAGCTCGATAAGATCGGCCATGGTATCTCGACCACACACCGTGACAACACAATTCCTATAGACGTGTACGGCTATAATGGAATCACCAACAGGAGTCGACACAGAGAACGGATCATGAAGCTGTTCGGGTTCTATCCCATAACTTGAAGCAATAAATGGGGTAACATATGACAAAGAGGACCCTGTATCAATAAGAGGATAAACACCAAGTTCTTGAATAGTCAGAATACTTGTATTAACATCTGGGGAAGCCTCCGCACTTTGGCGACCACTCAAAGCATAGAAGCGACTGGGTCCACATCTACCTCATACTCCACCCGTAACTACACCACGCCCTGCTAAAGATGGAGGACGCACTGAAGATGCGGCGACTGAAGAACCGGACGACTGAGCAAAACCATTACCCATGCCTTGAATGGGCGCACGATAATTCCGCTGAATATGACCTCTCTCCCCACACCCGAAGCATACCGGGATATCCAGGTAACAAGGCTCGGTATGGAAGCTCCCACACATAGGGCACGGAGCCCTCCTCTGCTGCTGGAACCTCCCTCCTGGACGACCAGATTGATGGGGTCTCCTGCTGTCTGATCCTGGCCCCCATCGACTGCTCTGCTGATAACGGGGCACTGATGGCGGTGCACTGGATGAGGACTGAGCATAAGACTAGGATGGACCTGATGGTCCTCTCCCCTGAACTGGTCTCCCTCCTACAACTGAACTCCCCGAGTGGCCCGCTGAACGGGCCTTACTATTACTCTCCCTCTCCGACCTTATCTTCAATTTTCTAGCCTCCGTGGCCTGGGCGAATCCCATTATCTTACCACAATTCATGTCTGAGTGCAAGGTAGCTGTAGCAACTTTATTCACAACCAAGGGACTGAGGCCCTGAACAAACCGTCGAACTCTGGCATCCATAGTCGATACTAACTAAGGAGCGTACTTGGACAACCTCACGAACTCTATGTGGTACTCCCACACACTCATATTACCCTATTTAACAACCTCAAATGTCGTAGCACGGGCTGCCATATTCTCGGCAGGCAAGAAGTGATCCATGATAGAATCATCGAACTCATCCCATCTCGCCGGAGGACTTCCTCCCCACGGGAATTCTCCCTCATCTCGAACAATGAATATGTTGCTCCCCTCAGCCTGTAAATGCTAAATCAACCCCCTCTGCCCCTTTAGCCTTCATAACTCGAAGCGTCTTGTACATCTCATCTAGAAAATCATGCGGATCGACCTCTGGATCAATACCTGAGAATTCTAGAGGGCCCAACCGCAAAAACTGGTTGACTTTAGAACCGGTGGAATCTCCCTGTCCGCTAGAGGGCGCAGGGGCAGCATGAGATCTTTTGGCCTACTGATACTGATTGTATTATAGTAAGTAAAATAGTTTTCCGGCCTTATAAGGCTCGGTATATATATAACTGCTCTTCCGTAGTAGGCTTGCTCATAGGCGCTTGGTCATACTAGGCTTTGTATCTCGGCCAACTGAGCTCGCTCATAGGTGCTCAGCCATAGTAGGCTTGGTATATAACTTACCAACTGATCAGAGGTTGCCTAATAGGGGTCTGCCCATCGATTATAGCTCGATAGTAATGAAAATATTGTAATACTATATATATAGATTCTCTGCTCTCTTGACAAGAAAAAGGAAATGTCATTCCCCAAAACGAGGGACACGACCGGCGCTCATTCGGGTGGCCCCAGTCAAGCGGACCTGGATTTGCCTCACCTATCCCACACGTTACCCCGTTATTCCAATATACCTTATTCATGTGAATTAGCAATTTGAGGCTTAACATAAAACTCCAGTTAAATTCATGTTCGCCTCTTACCATTAACAACATATGATACTAAATACTTGCAAGATACATACAACATACATACTTCTACCACGTGGACAACGATTGTCACTACCCAAAATACATATATACAATACCCACGTTATGTCTACGGATCCTCTATGAGTAGGGTTAGTTTAAACAATGCTTGTCGGCGGCAAGGCCTCGACTATACCTTACACCTTAAAATAAACTCAAAATAAAGCGGCATGGACCACACGTGGCCCCGAGAGAAAGGTGGGCTCACCAATTCAGTTGATGAAGTGGAGAGGAGGCACTACTGACGGTGGGCTGAATTACCTGCCATAGAGCCACCTACATTCATATAAGAAAATGTAGCCCCCCCCCTCCCCCCGGCAAAAGGGACGTTAGTATTGTGGAATAGTACTAGTATGTATGAACAAACTTTATCCCAAGTACAATCAAACATTACACAAATAAGAGACAGTAATAGAACCAATCAATCAATGCACGTGGAAAGAAAAAACCAAAATCAACAAGTTTCACAATCTGTCCTTTTCCCCTTTCAACATCACCATATTCAAGAGTTTCATAGATTTTCATTTCAATAGTGACAATGATCACATTCCATCCTTATTACCTTTGCAACCCTTATTACCTCGGCCACCCTTATCACCACAACCCATGAACCTTATTACTTCGTGTTGCGGTGCACAATTCGATCCCACCTGACAATCATATTTCATAACAGCAACCACAAACAATTACATCACAAGAATTATCATTTCAAGTAATCACAAATTCACGTCAGCAATTCATATATTTGGACCCAAGGCACAATAATCCTCACCAAGTAGTAATTTATGTACAAGGCATTGCCATAATTGTTCAACTCATTCACATCATTTCAACTCGATACTCTCAAGTAAATTACAAGCTTTGCACATAATAAGGTAAGCACGCCAAATCATCTTTCACAAACTCATATAACACAGTGGGGTGGAAATCAACTGAGACGATCAATTCACATATTTTCATACAAGGTACACATACCGCATGCTCGTCACAACAAGGGGATTCTACAAGGGTTAAAGTTAGCCATACATATATGGGGTCTAAATTCCTTTTTAACCTTTACTCACAAATCACCGTCAATCTAGTTCACAATTAAACATATTCAACTCAGAATTGGAAATCATGCATACAATTCGAACTCTTTTAAGTATTTTATCGAATTCTAGGCGGCCCCATTAGATTACCACCCCTTCTTTGTGAATTTTACCCCAACCCTCTTCCCTTTTTGCTAGATTAAGAAATTTTACTCACATGCATGCATGGGTTTGACCTCCATTTTCAAGAACCATCCTATGTGTTTTGTTCTTAATTAAAGTCTGAGAACTTTGGGGAAAAATTGGGTGAAGAATTAGCTCTTTGAATGAAGAAGATAACACTAACTCGATAAATTCCGGGCTTGAGCGACTTTGAAGAATCAATTTTTTTTTATGAAGAAGAACTTTCTCTCTCAAGAATCCCTCTCTCCCTTCTCTCTATTTTGCTCTGAAATCAGTTAAAATGAAGGCGAGGGGTGTTTTAATGAACTGGGGTCAGGTTTTAAAATTAGAAAGTAGGGGTCCGACATTGGAATGTGGTCAGGAATGCGATCGAATTCCTGACATGCGGTCCGCAGAATCGACCACATAATGCCCCTCAAGATGGGCCAACATTCAAAACACATTGTGCATGTATGCGACCCCTATACGGTCCGCATGCACGTTATGCTATCGCATAGTGCGTCACATAACCTCCCTCACCAAAATCAATGGGCAAGAATTCGATAACCATGCGGCCCGCATAACCAACATACGATCGCATTTTGGACCGCATAGTTGTCCTCAAATTGGGCAGTGATTCTGCACAGGTATGCGACCATCATGATATCTGCATACACGTTATGCGATCG
This sequence comes from Nicotiana paniculata, assembly GCA_005239505.1. NCBI lineage: Eukaryota > Viridiplantae > Streptophyta > Magnoliopsida > Solanales > Solanaceae > Nicotiana > Nicotiana paniculata. The sequence continues at coordinate 56,865 of ML307076.1, read as the reverse complement.
CATAGTGGTACTCATAACGTCCAAGTTTCTGGAAAATTCATCTTTCAAGTTTCGGGGTACTTTTTACTGAAAAACACGTCTATTATAAGAATTTCTACAGTTATAAAAACTTGGGGACTTATTCGGGTATTATTTTAAATAATAAATTTTACGGGTCTCTACAGGAAATACTCAAGTGAACATGAAGTCCCGATAAAGAAAATATTGTGACTTACAAAACTAGAAAAATATACGTAAATTTCGGGTTATGGATTTTTATTAATGCTTCGTTATCAAACTCGTGTAATTACGATACCATGCCAAAATGAAAGAAGGGCTTAGCCTTAACATACCTAGAGTAGGAAAAAAACCTGTATGATGTTCTTGGAAAAGGTCGAACGTACTCCTTTAGAACCGCAAAATTTTACGTTTCTAATAATTCTCGTTGGATTCCTTTTGGCTGTAAGAATTCATGTTTCCTTGTGGAAATTGGTAAGAACTTACGTTGAACTCTCACATCTGATTGTAATGTTTTCTTGGCATTGAAATTGTTAGAGTTTGAGAATGAAATATGGTTTGTATTTAATATCCTAGAATGAGGTGTCTTGAAATCACTATACTAGGTTTCCACCTATTCTCAAATGACCAAGAGTCATTTGTGTGATTATGGTCTTGCTGTCACGTTTTTTGGGGGGGGGGGTTAATCTTATCTTATTATTTATTAATTAATTAGATAATGTCCCGTTACTCGATATTAACCAATTACCAACATAATTAAGAATTATCTCAAATTACTTAAAATACTACTCATTTTTAATATACTTTATACATCATACTATCATGGTCATATAGTACCTTGTATGGTACTAGTCCCAAAATATCAGGTATTATAGCTCCGACCGTATTTTATCCCAAATCGACAACCTTCAACGAAACTCGGTTTCTTTAATTTGTGTAACTTTTACCCTTCATGGTGCTTACTTATCGCTTGTTATAAATACATAAATAAGTCAACCTCCAGATAATTTCATCCCCGAGTCTACGTCGATTAACTGGTGACGAAACTTTAATTGTATGAAAACGCAAGATGTAACATAAGGTAAGAAAAAAACTTACCCTTTGGCATCACATTATTCCCCTTCCACTCAACAATTGGCTCGTTAGGAAATTCAAGCCTCGTAGTTCTGGTTCGGAAATCAAGTTTGGCAAAACATGCATAAAGCCAATCCATCCCCATTATTACATCAAAAGTAACCATACCCAATTCAATGAGATTGGACATGGTATCCTGACCACGTACCGTGACAACACAATATCTATATGTCCGCGCGACCGTAATAGAATTGTTAATCGGAGTAGATATAGAGAACGGCTCATAAAGTTGTTCTGGTTCTATCCCAGATTCCATAGAAACATATGGAGTAACATATGACAAATAGGATCCAGGATCAATTAGTGCATACACATCATGAGATCGAATAGTCAATATACCTATGACAGCATCTGCAGAATCTTCTGCACTCTGACGACCACTCATAGCATAGAACCGGCTGGGGCCTCCTGATCTTTGAGAACCACCCCTAGTTGCACCACGCCCTGCTGGTGCTGGAGAGCCTCGAGTTGGAGGGTGTACTGAAGAGGTAGCACCTGCAAGACTGGATGACTGAGTTGTTCCCCTGCCCGGCCCTGGCGGGATGCACGACACTCCCTCTGAAGGTGGCCTATCATCCCGCACCCATAACATACTGGAAGGTCCATGTTGTAGATTCCCAAAAGCATCTTCCCACACTTGGGGCTTGGGGACCTCCTTCTGCTGGAGTCTCCCTCCTGACCGGCCATGATGGTAGGACCCCCTCCTACCCTGACTGGGCCTAAAACGACTCCCGTGCTGCTGATTGTTCCCCGTTGGCGGAGCACTAGCTGAAGAGTGAGCATAAAACTGGGATGGACCTGATGATCCTCCCCAGAAAACTGATCGGGCCCTACTGCTACCTTCTCGTTCCATCTTGTTCTTTAACTTTCGAGCCTCTGTAGCTTGGGAAAATGCCACCATCTTTCCATAGTTCATGTTAGAATTTAGAGCAGTAGTGGCAGCCTCATTAATAACCAAAGGGCTAAGGCCCTGCACAAACTGACGCACTCTAGCCTCCATAGTCAGCATCATATGAACAACATTCTTTGACAGGCGCGCGAATTCCATGTGATACTCCCACACACTCCTACCACCATGTTTAAGGGTCTCAAATACCAGAACACGGGCTGCCTTAGTCTCTGCATGTATGAAATGGTCCATGAAAGCATCCGCAAACTCACTCCACCTTGCAGGAGGGCTCCCCTCCTCACGGGAATCCCCCCACATCTCAAACCATGAATATGCCACCCATTTCAGGCGATAGGCAGCCAACTCTACTCACTCTGTCTGAGTAGCACGCATAACTCGGAGAGTATTATGCATTTCATCACTGAAATCCTGAGGTTCCGGCCCAGGATCACTACTTGTGAACACTTGAGGGTCTAACTGAAGAAGCCTATTTACCCTGGAACCAGTAGAATCCCCTTGCACGCTAAAATAGGTGGGTGCCACATTTGATCTCTGGGCCTGAGAAGCCACTAGCTGAGTCAGCATCTGGATAGCTCCCCTAAGATCCCCATCAGAATAGCAGGACTGGGAGCGGGGGCGTGAGGAGGAACAGGAATATCGACGGGAGGATTATGGAACCCTCCGGATGTGTAGGGATTGGTATAATCTGTTCTGGAGTAGAAGAATCAGGCAGTGTAATAGTCGGGGGATTATCCTCACCTGCATTATCAAGTAGGGAATCAAAAGGCACTCCTGGGGTGGCATTGGCTTCTTAGCCAGTTCTCGCTTTCTTCTTATGTGTCATTTACTGAAAGTTAGAACAATGCACGAGTTAGAGGAGAACAACCTCACATTCCGCTCTATAGCACGATATAGAACAACAAAGTTGGGTATTATTCCTAAATAGGCCGTAAAAATGCATTCCTCTAAAAACATTTTTCATTAGGTCCGTAGCGTACTGTTCAATCCAAAAAGTCTGAACCGCGGTGATATTTCTACTATTATAACACATAAATTTAACTTGGCACCACGAAATTCTGAAAGTCTAATTAAACATTTTATGGGGCCTTACACGTAGACACTATGTGGTTTCTATATGGGTGTTGAAAAGGTTAGTGCATTATGTTGTGTTTTGGACCCTTGTTACTTCAAATTGAAAAGCGTATGTAATTTTGAAAAACTTACCAATGATGTAACAATTGAATCGATTTGGAAATGTTTACAAAATCTTCCTGTTGTATAATTAATAATAACCTGTTTTCTTGATCATAATGAGTTGTGTAGAAAATGTCTAATAGGCTTGCTCAGTCGGGTTCACTCAGTTGAGCGCCAGTCGCGTCTCCCAAGTTTGGGGTGTGACAAACTTGGTATCAGAGCTCAGGTTTTAAAGTGTCCTAGGATGTCTCGGAGCCGTGTCTAGTAGAGTATTTCTTATCGATGTGTTGTCGACCACATCTATAGGTTGGAGGATACATGGACATTTAAGAATGTTACCCTTCTTCAACACTCCATATCGTGCGATAAAGCTTGACTATAAGATTGTCTTCTAACTCATTCTTTGAGATTCAAGGAAAGTGTGAACGATCTTTCGTCTATTCCAAGTAATGTTGTCATATGACATGGCCAATGGGAAAAGGCCTGAATATTAAAGAGATGGCACATGTATCTTGTTGAACGAATGGTATGGACATATAGGATGAGTACATAGTACCATGAGCATAATTTATTCGAGAAAGGTGTTATAAATGATTACCTACTCCAAAGCGGCATTGTTGTGATAAGTGAGACGTAATCTTGAATAGCACATGTGGGTAGTGTGGGAAGCATGTATATGATCCTAAGGTGTGAAAGAAAAAATTGTTATATAAGCACATGATATATGGGAGGCATGAACAGGAGATCAATGATGAGAGTGCAAGTCTCTCCCAAGAGACAAGAAGTTATGAAAGGAGAGTCAATTGAACCCATGATGAGAAGACACTTGTACCATGAACTTTATAAGAATTCATAAATGTACAATGTTTTATTACACTCCTAAAGGATATTGACATGAGGAATTAGAATCACAAGCTGTGTGGCTGAATAAGAGTAGAGAACTTATGAGGTTAATACATCGGTAACTTAAATCTCCCTAATAGTTGAACATATATATGAGGGATAGAGACATGATACATATGTCCCTGAAGTTTCTAAATTCAAGACTTGTGTCGAAGTCCGGGACATTCGCCCCAAGTAGGGGTGGAAGGGCCATAGTGAGGCCACTTAAATACAATGAAATAAGAGTAAGACCGTGTAGCGATGATTTTTGAATATTTTGTTGAAGACATGTGTAGTCTAGAAAAGTGACAATGGGTAATGTGATTCTCTAAAATGATGTGCTAATGATAGACCACTAGCACCCCAAGAAGGTGGAAGGTTAAGTGTTTACCTTGAAAACTATAATTACAATTATATTTGATTATGTGGTTATAAAAATACATGATCTATTTTAATACCGGTTGTTTAGTCAGTAGATTTTTAGTTTGATGCGAGAAAACGAAGTAAGAGCAAAATAAAATGATATTACGCAAACCGGATAACAAAGAGACCGATCTCGATGGTGGTCGAAAGAACCGCGAGGTTGAGCTTTAGAAGCTTGGAAAGGGGCTACCGCTAACGGTATCACAGTGTTGAGGGCCTTAATAACGACCTATTTATGATCAATAACAAGTAATAAATGAATAATAATTGAAGAACACAATAAATGAGAAGAAATAAGTAAATGAAGCAATTGTAGAGAATGTTTTGTTTAGAGAGCAGAGGATGTTCTTGTTCTTGTATTCAATATCATGTCTGTTACAAAGTGACAAGGGTCCCCTTTAAATATGAGGGGGAATCCTAACATAGTACATATGTAATTAAGGCAAAGAGACATGGCTGGTATAGCCATTTAATGCCATGGTACGGGCTTGTACTATTTTGTGTATCTTGTCAACTTTAATCACGTGGCTCTTGGGAGTCTCCTGCCTTATCATGACGGTATTTGAATCTCGCCCCGCCTCGAGGCATATCGACCCTTCGGAATACATCCTCGAGGAGTGCACCTCAGGGTTAAACTTCAGATCCCGTTCCAATACAGTTGAGGTCGAGGCTCGAACTGCTGTAAGAGCCTGAAAATCGGGATCCCCAAATTTCTTTATATACAGATAGTCCCCGCGTTTCTTGGAATGAAAAGATCATAAACGATTTGAATTTACCAACTTTTTAATGCTTCCATTATCTGTCAGTCATGCCACTTAAGCAACCGATGTGAGAGATGCTCTGAGATCATATTTGCTCGGAGATCACATATATGCACCATTTTCTAAAAAGGTTCGAATTTATTTTGGCAGTTGGCTGTCTTTTGGCTTTCCTCAACGTGCGCGATTGGCCCATGTAAATACTTCTTCCCCTGCCTCTTCTTTTTTCATTGCTTCTTATAATCTCTTCTAAAAAGGGCTCTCATTACTTGTTTCTTGCATCCCCTTTCTGATCAGTTCTCTCTCATTTTCTTTGAAACCTTTCTGCATGAATGACGAAGGCTTCCAAAACTATTGAACAAGATGATAAAGCCCCCTCTCCTTCACGTTCCTTTATGGGAAAGGAAATTTTTCCCCCAAATCTCGAGGAGTTCATCCCCGGGCCCAGCAAACGACCTCTGATTTTAAGGTCAATAAACCTTCCACGAAGCCGGGACGGTGCGAATCCATATCCCGTTTTATTAGCCTAATAACAAACATCGAGATAGTGAAGGTTGGCTGCTGCTAGGGATATGCGATGCAAATGGAGATTCCCTCTCAGGATGAAGACATAACGACCGATAAGATCGACTTTCTCAGTGTATACACCTATCCATTTACCCTGGGCCAGATAAAGCTGTCTTCATCGTCAATAGACCTCATCGTTCTTGATTTCTTCAGCGGTATCAAGTGATGCTTGGCCAGATCCACCCATCATTTTGACAAACTATTTACATGATTAGGTGTTTTTCAAATATGGTTGAGAGGATGCCTTTCACACTTGACTATCTGGTTAGAATGTACAATCCCTGACTTTATCGGGGTGGTATGATTAAACTTCAACGTCGGGCCTTGAGGGTTTTCTTTACTTCCAGCGATGATGGCAAGGACATGGGGTGGATGAGCCTCTTTGTTCGAGTTAGGACTTTGGATCTTATACCATCTAATAGGATGTCGTTCCCTGAGGAATGAAATATGAATCGTAAGTAAACATCTTAATTTTCCATTGTGCCAATTCTCCCTGAAAATAACTGCCTTTGATGATGCAGTTGTTGCGTGGTATCCCGATGCGGTTAATGATCTATAGAGCTGGGTTTGCCAGCTTGATTTTACCTACCCGTATGCCGTGACCTTTTGCAATACCTGAGTTCTGTTTAAAAGAGACACCCCTCGAATACATTCTAACTTCTTTTGTTTATGTAGGCCTAGGGGAGGCCTCTTTGATGAGAGAAGCATTGCCTGGGGGAGAAGACATCCCGAACCCAAATGAAGGGAAGAAGATGAAGAAGGAATCATCGACCGAGCCTCTAGAACCGAAGAGGGCAGTAGTGCAAAGGTCCGAGGCCGACTCCTCGGCTTTAGACGAGAAAAAGGATTCACTGATATCGACCGAGGGAAGTGGAAGCATAATTGGCTCTGCCTTTGCTGATCTGTTTACTGTTGAGCCGAGGGTTCCTAGATTAGAAATTGACAAGGTTGTCCTACCCAGGACCGGAGAGGTTTACGAAGGTAGATCGGATAATGCCCCTGATCCGATTGTCGATCGAATTATTCTCTAGGATGAAGGGCACTCGGTAGGTGAGTCACGGGAGCCTGGCTGTGAGCCGAGGGCCCCGATTGACCTAACTGGGGTTATTGATGGAGGTGACTTTCCACCGGTTTCACCAACCTCGATGGAGGATGCCCCTAGGGGGAAAATACGTAGTTGATGGGCTCTTTACTACGGCCGATAAGAATCCAGAACTTAATGCCTTACTCATTTTCGAGGAAGCTGAAAGGCTTTGCAAATAGGTGGTTCCTTTGTTGATTGCTTCGATCTTTGATTATCACTTCTCTGACTCTTCTTCTTTCAGGCGAAAGTGCTTTATAATAGGACTACAACCAAGTTTCAGTCTGAGCTGACCCATTACGAGGGGGAGTGCAGAAGATTTTTATCGGAGGCGGATGAGCTCAGGGCTCTTTTTGCAGAAAAGGAGGGGGAGGCGTTGGGCCTCCGAGCTTGTTTAGAAACGACTTCTCAAAAATGAAGTGATATTGATGAGAAGGTAACATAGCCTTCGGGTGATTTATTTTTTTAAGTGATGTCAGCACTTAACCTTTATCGGTTTGATTTTTGCAGCTTAGGGAAAAATATGCCCTAATGCGGGAAGGATTCAAAGCCAGGGATGCCGAGATCCGAGGATTCAGGCAGTGTGTGAGTGATTTAACCTCCGAGAGAGATGCCTTCCAAGAGAAGTTGACCTCGACTTAGTATTTCCTTTGTGATGCAAGGGCTGAAGGAAGTAGATATAAGGACTTCTATGCTGAATCGGTCACTATGTTATCTTCAATTAAGGCTGAAGCTGACGTACTCGTAGCCTCGTACAAAGTTGATGTTGCTGCTGAAAACGCCCAGGCCAAAAAAGCGGCTGAGGAGGCTGAGCTTAGACTTTCCCGAGCCTTGGTGCTCGCCCGATTGAAGTCTCGGAGGCAGTCTCTCAAGGATATTCATGCAGGGGGACTCAATTTGTCTGCTGAGATCGAGAGGGTGAAGACCCTAGAAAAGAACTCAGAGGCACTGCTTGCTTCCCAAGATGATTTGAGCAGTGGCGCGGAAGATGATGAAGATGAGGGTGAAGTCCCCGAGAGGGAAGAGGTCGTCAAAGACCCAGGGGCCAAAGCCCAAGCTGCTAAAGTATAACCTCTGAGGGAGTCGTTGAAGGCAAACCCCAGCTGTAGATTAGGTTTTTGTTTGTTCTCTTTCCCTGTGTGAGGGCTCTGATTTTGAGTTTTGCAAATATGCTTTGTGAACTTTTATCATGTATAAAAGTTCTTTTGTGACTCCTTATTTCTTTTCCTGTTTCTTGAAATAGGCTTTGATGCCTATTGGTGATTAGACTGATTAATAGGACTTAGAAATGAAACCCTTGGGGTTATGAATTGTCCCTGGGGCTCTTTAGGCGGGCGACTTGGGCTCTTACGCGCTTGGTCAGTACGACCTTTGGTGTAGCTGGCGACTTGGGCTCTTAGGCATTTGGCCCTAAGGCGCTTTAGTTAACCGTTTCGGGCTTAGTCTCTGAGTCGGGTTCCGAATCGAGCTCAACGGCCTCAGGTTTTCAAATCGGCCCTGAGGCGCTTTGGGTCGGTATGACCTGTAGCTGGAAACTTGGGCTCTTACGCGTAAAGTCGATACGACCTTTAATGTAGCGGGCGACTTAGGCTCTTACGCTTTTTGGCCCTGAGGCACTTTGGTTAACCATTCTGGGCTTAGTCTCCGAGACGAGTTTTGACTTGAGCTCAACGGCCCTCAGGTTTTCAAATCGGCCCTGAGGCGCTTTTGGGTTGGTAGAACCTGTAGCTGGCGACTTGGGCTCTTACGCGTTAGGTCAGTACGACTAGCTGGCGACTTTGGCTCTTATGCTTTAGGTCGGTACAAACTTTGATGTAGCCGGCGACTTGGGCTCTTACGCTTTAGGTCGGTACGACCTTTAACCGGTTCTTTTCAAAGTTTTTCGAAGTAATTGGAGGCTTGTGGTTTTATGGAAACAATTGGACGTCTCCGAGTTGCGTTAGTTTGGCCGGAGCCTTATGATGGTGTTCATTGTATTTGGTCGTATCCTTTTAGTCCCCGAGTGACATTGCCACGTCGTCTATATCGAGGGTATACCTTTTGGGATCTTACAAGTTCGATATATAGCCTGGACTTTGATATGGGGATTATGCCTTTTTGACGGTCTTACAAATTTGTACATGCCTTGTTTGAGGTCTTACAGTTTTGATGTTGCCTCATAGAGGGCTTACGAGTTTTGAGTTGCCAGCCTTGAGGTCATACGACTATAAGTCGGCTGTCGGGGACAGTTCCTAAGTCAGAGTTAATGTTGCCTCATGGAGGGCTTATGTCGTTGATATTGATGGTTCGATGGGATGAACTCGAAGTTATCGGCCCTGAGGTCTTAAGACTTTGGGTTTCTGACGCTTTGATTGGGTGACTATCGATTGGCAGTCCCCGAGACATCGAAAGTTGTTGATATTGCCTTGTTGGGGCTTATACTATTGATATTGCCTCGTGGAGGGCTTACATTGGTGCTTTATGGAGGGCTTATGAGCTTGAAGTTACCTGCCCTGAGGTCTTATGGATGTGATATGCCCTCGTGAAGGGCATATGAGTTCGAAGTTGTCGGCCCTGAGGTATTACGGCTTTGAGTTTTTGGTGACTCGATTGAGCGGCTGTCGAGGACAGTCCCCGAGCTGCGGTTATGCCTTTTCTTAAGATCTTGCAAATTTGTACATGCCTTGCTTGAGGTCTTAGAGGTTTGTCGTTGCCTCGTGGAGGGCTTATGAGCTCGAAGTGGTCGGCCCTGAGGTCTTAAGGCTTCGAGTTTCTAGTGTTTCGATGGGGTGACTGTCGCTAGCAGTCCCCGAGAAATCGAAAGTTGTCGATATTTCCTCGTGGAGGGCGTCAATTGGTGCCTCTTGGAGGGCTTATGGACTCTAAGTTACCTGCCCTGAGGTTTTACGGCTTTGAGTTTTCGGTATTAGTCCCGGATTGTTCGGGAAATTTCTAGCCTGGAGGCCGTTTCTTGTGAAAGTAGCAAACTTCTTCGCCGCATGAAATGTTTTGATTATAAGAGTCTCTCCTTTGATTACTTGGTACAAGTATACATTTTTTCACCATCGCGGGGTCGATTTATTCTATGTGGATACGGTTCATTCGACTGTTTGATCATGTCCATCATTCTCGTGTCAAGACCCTCTTTGGCATCTTTTGGTTTATTCGAGGAGGTGAATTCCCGGGGGGAGGGGGGTGGAGGGATGCCCCTCGGTATTTGAGGCCGATTGAAGAGAATCCTTGAACACTTGGTGAGTTCTCCTTAGTTAGCATATGGGTGTTGCCTTGTTAAAAACCTCGCCGGTAAAACCCTTTTGTGGTGAAATCCGACCTGAGGCCTTCGAGCGCAACGCATGCTTTAAAACCTAAGGGCTTCGAGCCGGAGAGTGCTTTGATTCCTTTTAATCGCACACCTGCGTGTTTGGTTAGTGTAAAATGTCAAGAAAAGAGGGAGAGGATTGTACATTAGCAGTAATAGTGTTTGAGCATCTATATGTTCCAATGGTTTGGAAGTTGCTCGCCTTCCATGGTGCCGAGTTTGTAGGACCCTTTGCTGATTACTCCGAGGACGGGGTATAATCATTCCCAGCTCGGGCCTATCTTCCCTTCATTAAGGTTTCGAGTGCTTAGGGTGAATTTCCTTAGGACTAAGTCCCCGACTCCGAAATGTCGGAGGTTTGTTCTTCGGTTATAGTATCTTTCGACTCTTTTTTTGGGCGATCATCCGGGCTAGCGAAGGTTCTCGCCTAATAGTTCGAGGGCCAGAGTCATGGCCTCATTGTTTGAGTATTTAGTGGCTTGTCGTAACCTGGCGCTTGGCACTACGAATTTGACCGGTATCAAAGCCTCGGACCCGTAAACAAAAGAGAATGGCGTCTCTAATGTGCTTGATTTAGAGGTTTTCCAAAATGCCCAAAGCACCTCGGGAAGAATTTCTCTCCATTTTCCGTTTGCATTCTCCAACTTCTTTTTCAAGTTTTGAATGATGGTCTTATTTGTGGATTCAGCCTGACCATTTGCGCATGGGTGGTAGGGCGTTGACAGGATTCTTTTGATCTTGTTATCCTCGAGAAATTTTGTTACTTTGCCTCTGATGAACGGATTCCCGTTATCACATGTTATCTCGGAGGGGATCCCGGATCGGCACATGATGTGATCCCAGATGAAGTTGATGACTTCTTTTTCTCTTATCTTCTCATAGGCTTGTGTTTCCACCCATTTTGAGAAGTAGTCAGTCATTAATAGAATAAATCTAGCTTTACCTGGTGTCGTTGGTAGGGGACGACTATGTCCATTCCCCATTTCATGAACGGCCATGGTGATAAGACTGAATGCAGTTGTTCACCGGGTTGATGGATCATCGCAAATCTTTGACATTTGTCATATTTTTGGACGAACTCTTTGATGTCCCTATAACGACCTGACCGGTCATTCTGTGTTATTAGCCCCGTTTTCCCTGTGTATGCTTTGTCGTGTGTTGCTTAGCCTATTTATGATGTGTTGGGTCAGTAGGTTCAAGTTCGGAGCGGTCGTGGTGAGAAATGAGACACTTAGTCTCTTAAGTTGGCCTTCTGGTTGGAAAAGTCAACCGGAAGTTGACTATTAGGTAAACGACCTCGAAATGCAGATTTTAGGGCTCAGATAACTTCGGTAGGTGATTTGGGACTTAGGAGTGTGTTTGGAATGTGGTTTAAAGGCCCGGAGTAGAATTAGGCTTGAATTAGCGAAATAGAGTTTTTGGCAATTTGTAGTCGGTAGTGGGAAATTAGCTATCAGGGTCGGAATGGAATTCCGAAAATTGGATTAGGTTTGTAGCGTCGTTTTTGATTTCTGTGCAAATTTTCAGGTCATTCCGAGGGTTCGACTAAGTTTGGGTGATCATTTATGACTTGTTGTTAATTTTGGTTGAGGTCCTGAGGGCCTCGGGATGAGTTCGGATGGTTATCGGCATGTTTTTAGGATTTTGGAACTGATGGTGTGAAGCCTTATGGTTTTTCCGCACCTGCGGATAGGGGACCGCAGGTGTGAGTCCGCAGAAGCGGAGGAGGGATCACAGATGCAGAATTGGCTAGGCTGGAGAAGGACCGCATATGCGGAGGATGGGCCGCACCTGCGGAGTCGCAGGTGCGGTAAGTGGGTCAGAGGTGCGGAGTTTGGACCCTTTAGGGATTTGCACAGGAGCGCACCTTGGACCGTAGGTGCGGGTCCGGATGTGCGATAAATTAGCCGCAGGTGTAGTCACCGCTGGGTAGAAAATATAAATAGAACCTTTAGCGAGTTTTGGTCATTTTTCCACCATTTCTATACGGGTTTGAAGCTTTTTGAGGGTTTTGAAGAGGAAATTTGAGGGTTCTTCGTCGAGGTAAGAGTTTTGGAATTAAAAGTCGTTTAGGTATGATTATTTGACTGATTGGGAGTGAAATATATAAAAATTTGTGACTAAAACTGGGGGATTAGTGCTTGACGTTCTAGACTTTGAATTGACAATTTGAGGGGCCATTTCTTGTCAGATTTTGGTGTATTTGGTATGTATGAAATCGTGAGAGTGTAAAGATTCCAGTTTTGTAATTTTTATCGAATTTAGAGATATGGGCCCGGGGGTCGGGTTTGACCAATTTCGGGATTTGTGCTTAATATGGATAATTTTAGAATGGGATTCGTTCCTTGGTATATATTAATCATATTAATCTGATTTTGGCTAGTTTTGGAGCAATCGGAGGCCGAGTTTAGCGGCAAAGGCATTGAGGGCTTGGATTTAGCCGGTTTTGAGGTAAGTAACGTTTCCAAACTTGGTTCTAAGGGTTCGAAACACTGAACTATATGCTATATGATTAAAATTAAGTAGACGCACATGCCAAGTGACGGGCGTGCGGGCATAAATCGAGTGATTGTGGCCTGGCTCATCCCATGGCACCGTTAAGTAGCTATCTCGGATTTATATCCGCACTTTTACTGATGTAGTTAATGTGATCATGCTAGAAATTATGCTAAGTCAAATGCTAGGGCTTCACACCGAAAATGCTGAGACCCGTGTGGTCGTATATTGTTGTCTCCTTATGTGTTAATTTGATTTTGTATACTCAGTCCTGTCATAGCATATCATTTCATGCTTCAGTCTCGGTAATTTTTTATTTTATATATTTATCATTGTTTCGGGCTAGTTCATGCATTGTGAGCCCATGTGAGCAAGACTGGAAGGTAATGACTGAATGAGGTCGAGAGCCTGTTATTGAGACAGTTATGAGATCGGACTGCACACCATAGCGATACTCTGATCATGCATTCCTTGCCTTGACATAGTGTTTGGGCCAATAGGAGCCTCTCCAGAGTCTTTACACCCCTAGTGAGTGCATCGATATTGAGGGATGGATCTTCTTTGGGTATGGATCTTGTCAGAAGTTGTTGATATGTGAGGGTTGGATCGTCCCTGAACATGGATCTTGTCCGAGTGTTGTGTTCCGGAGATGGATCATCTCTGTGGGGCTGGATCAACCTTTTTCCTCAGTACTGAGTGACTATGGTCACTGGTGTTTATGTACTATCCGGGATGGATCTTCCCTGGGCCTGAGAGTAATATACAGTACTGAGTGGACTTTGATGTGAGAGTTCTGAGCACCAGATGCATTTCCAAACTGTCGGTACATTGGCATATAGAGTACTGAGATATACCTGGGTTACTTATCATATCGGTCCTATTCTGTTTTCATTATCTGTTAAAACTGTGAACATGCCTAAGTTTTGTTTATTGTTTTCATTACAATTATTGAGGTGTAGTCCGTCACTACCTCTCAGCCTGTAGTTTGGGTTCGTTACTTCTGAGTTGGTGTACTCACGTTACCCCATGCACCTTGTGTGCAGATCCAGGTTCATCGAGGCCGGGTTGCAGTGGTTGATTAGATGACAGAGATCCCTGGAGTCTTCGAGGTAGCAGCTGGCGATCCCAGCCTCGATTTCTCCTTCTTTATCCTCCTGTCGCATTTATATTATTTCAGACTATGTTGTCTAGTTTGTATTACGACACTCTTACCTTGTAGTTGCTCATGATTCGGTGACACTAGATCTGGGTTTTGTTTTTAAATGATGTTTTGATGATGTTAAACTTTTAAATGGATTATTGTTGATACTTTTTCTACTGAATTTACAATTCTTCTGAAAAAACAAATCTTATTTCAATAAAATATGTGGCTGGCCTGATTCCACAACAGGCGCCATCACGACATGTGTTTTGGAGTCGTGACAAGTTGGTATCAGAACACTAGGTTAAATTGGTCTCGCCAGTCCGGAGCAGGTTTAGTAGAGTCTTGCGGATCGGTACAGAGACGTCTATACTTATCTTTGAGAGGCTACAAAACCCTTAGGGAAAATCTCACATTCTTGAATTCTGTCGTGCGAATCTAATGATTCCTGGAACTAAACTTCTATTGTTTTCATTCTCCCACAAATGGTGAGGATTCACGCTACTGATCATGGTGGCCAGACACCAGCTAGACAAGCGAGAGGTCGAGGCCACGATCGAGGACGTGGCAGAGGGAGGGCTGTAGCCCACACAACACCCGGGGCAGTACCTGTGGACCCTCCTATTGTTCAGGATTAGGTCCCGCCGCACATGTTCTAGCAGGACCGGCTCAGGCACCAGAAAGGCCAATTGTGATTCCGGGTCTTCATGAGACCATAGTTCTGATTTTGACAGTGTGCACCAATCCTGCACAAGCAGTCGCTATGTCTTCTATTGCCGCTACTTCTAAGGCCAGGAGAGGCACTCAGACTCCAGTTTCCTGGACACCTGAGCAAGTTACCCAGGGGCTTCAGACACCGGGGGCAGCTCCAGCCCAGCCGGTTGCCCCAATATAGAATTTTGTGGTCCCAGCTTTGGCAGATGATGAGCAGTGCAGGTTGGAGAAATTTAGTATAATTCAGCCCCCGACCTTCAGTAGTACTAAGGGCGAGGATGCCCCGGGCTTCTTAGGCAAGTGTCACAGGATTCTTCGCACATGAGGGATATTGGAGACCAGTGGGGTCACATATACTACCTTTCACTTCTCAGGAGCTGCACTCGCTTTGTGGGAGGCCAATAAGAGGCATAGAACTGTTGATGTAGTGCCCCTTACCTGGTGTCCATTATTTTCCTAGAGAAGTATATTTCGCAGTGCCGTAGGGAGTTCGAGCAGTTACGTCAAGGGGACATGACCGTGACGCAGTATGAGATGAGGTTCTCCGAGTTATCCCATCATGTTATTTTGGTAGTTCCCACGGATATAGAGATGATGAAGTGGTTCGTTGATGGTCTCACTTAGCAGCTTCGGATTTTCTAACCAAGGATAGGGTATCTGGTGATCTTTTGAGGAGGTGGTTGACATTGCCAGACAGATTGAGTCGGTTCGCCGCTAGGAGCGAGTCGAGAGGGAGGCCAAGAGGAATCTAGGGTCTGGTTGTTTTTGTGGTGTTCATTCAGGAGTTCTTTCTCAGCACAGCAGAGGTCGTTCATTTAGGCCTCCTCAGCCAGTCCGCCCAGCCTATGGTGGTACATCGTCGAGGCATGGACCCCACAGCTCTCATCCGGGTCATTCCTCGTTTCGTACTCTTCCAGCGCAGAGTTCATCCTGGCCATCATCAGTTCAGGGTTCCTCGGCACATGGTTCTTTTAGTGGTTATTCTGGTTCTAGGGGTTCCCTTCAGTCCCCACTGTCCTTTACTGAGAGAGGTTTCTTTGAGTGTGGTGATCCGGGTCATATCAAGAGGTTTTGTCCCCGTCTTTTGGGTGGTTAATTCCAGCAGAGGAGGCAGCCTTCAGTTTCACCACCAGTTACTTCACCACCCGCCCAGGCAGTAAGGGCTGGGGGCCAGCTATCTAGTGGCCGCCCTAGAGGGGGAGGTCAATCAGGTCCAGGCCAGGCTCGATTTTATGCACTTCCAACCAGACCAGATGCCATGGCCTCGGATGCACTGATTACAGGTATTGTTTGTCACCGAGATTCTTCGGTTTATTTGATCCAGGTTCCACCAATTCTTATGTTTCATCATACTTTGCTCATTTTCTGGATATGCCTCGTGAGTCCTTAGTTACATATGTTCATGTTTCGACTCCGGTGGGCGATACTATTGTTGTGGACCGTGTGTAACAATCATGTGTGATATCTATTGGTGGTCTAGAGCTCGAGTGGATCTGTTATTTCTTAGCATGGTTGACTTTGACGTGCTATTAGGCATGAATTGGCTATCTCCGTGTCACAGTATTCTTGATTGTCACGCTAAGACCGTTACCTTAACGATGCCAAGATTTCCGAGACTCGAGTGGAGAGGTTCCATTGAGTGTGTGCCTATTCGGGTGATTTCATACCTGAAGGACCAGTGTATGGTAGAAAAAGGGTGTTTATAGTATTTGGCTTTTGTGAGGGTTGTCAGTTTAGACTCCCATTATTGATTATGTTCCTTTGGTCCGTGATTTTTTGGACATGTTTCCTACTGACCTGCCAGGCATGCCACCTGACAGGGATATTCATATTGGTATGGCACCAACGAAGTTGAAGGAATTGAAAGAGTTGCTTCAGGAACTCCTAGATAAGGGGCTCATTCGGCCTAGTGTGTCACCTTGGGGTGCGGCGATGTTGTTTGTAAAGAAAAAAGATGGCTCTATGAGAATGTTTATTGACTACAGGCAGTTGAATAAGGTCACAGTCAAGAATAAGTACCCCTTTCCTCATATTGATGATTTGTTTGACCAGCTTCAGAGATCCAGAGTGTTCTCTAAGATTTATTTGAGATTCGGGTATCATCAGCTAAAGATTCTGGATTCTGATATTCGCAAGACAGGTTTCAGGACTCGTTATGGTCACTATGAGTTTATAGTGATGTCTTTTGGGCTGACCAATGCCCCATCAACGCTCATTCATTGATGACATCCGGGTATATTCTCGTAGCTAGGAGGAGCACGCTCGACATTTGAGAGTTGTTTTATAATGACTTAGGAGGAGAAGTTGTATGCAAAGTTCTCCAAGTGTGAGTTCTGGCTTGGATCAGTAGCTTTCTTAGGGCATGTGGTGTCCAGTGAAGATATTCAGGTTGATCCTAAGAAGATAGAGGCGGTGGAGAGTTGTCCCAGACCGTCCTCAGCTACGGAGATTAGGAGCTTCCTTGGTTTGGCGGAATATTGCCTTCGCTTTTTGGATGGGTTTTCTTCTATTTCTTTGTCCTTGACCAGATTGACCCAGAAGAGTGCTCCGTTCAGGTGGTCGGACGAGTGTAAGGAGATATTTCAGAAGCTCAAGACTTCATTGACCTGAGCTCCAGTGTTAGTATTACAATCAGCTTCAGGTTCTTATACCGTATATTGTGATGCCTTGAGGATAGGCATCGGTTGTGTTTTGATGCAGGAGGGTAGGGTGATTGCCTACGCCTCGCGCCAGTTGAGGACTTATGAGAAGAATTACCCAGTGCATGATCTCGAGCTAGCAGTCATTGTTAACTCTATGAAGATTTGGCGTCATTATCTCTATGGGGTGCATTGTGAGATTTTCACTGACCACCATAGTCTGCAGCATCTATGTAAGCAAAAGGATCTGAATTTGCATCAGAGGAGATTGTTGGAGCTTCTCAAGGGCTATGATATCACTATTCTATACCATCCGGGGAAGAACAATGTAGTGGTCGATGCATTGAGTCGCAGAGTAGAGAGTTTGGGAAGTCTAGCATATCTTCCGGCAACAGAGAGACCATTAGCTCTTGATGTTCAGGACTTAGTAGGCCAGTTTGTGAGATTGGATCTATGAGAGCCCCGTCGGGTATTAGCTCATGTAGCTTGCACGTCTTCTCTTTCTGACCGGATCAGAGAACGCCAGTATGATGACCTACACTTGCTCGTTCTTCAGGACAGGGTCCGACGAGGTGTTGCCAGGAATGTAGTTATTGGTGATGATGGGGTTATGAGGATGCAAGGTCGGATTTGTGTGCCCAATGTGGATGGGTTTCGAGAGTTGATTCTAGTAGAGGCCCATAGCTCGTGGTATTCCATCCATCTGGGTGTCGCAAAGATGTATCAAGATCCGAGACAGCATTATTGGTTGAGGCGGATGAAGAAGGCTATTGTTGATTTTGTAGCTCGATGTCTCAACTGTCAGCAGGTCAAGTATGAGCACCAGAGGCCAGGTGGGTTGCATCAGAGGTTTGATATTCCGTAGTGGAAGTGGGAGCGGATCACCATGGACTTTGTAGTTAGGCTCCCACGGACTTCGAGGAGGTTTGATGCTATATGGGTCATTGTGGATCAGTTGACCAAGTCCGCGCACTTCATTCTCGTAGGTACTACTTATTCTTCGGAGAGGTTAGCTGATATTTATATCAGGGAGATTGTCCGGTTGCATGGTGTTCCAGTTTAAATCATTTTTGACAGAGGTACTTAGTTTACATCTCAGTTCTGGAGGGCCGTGCAAAGAGAGTTGGGTAATCAGGTCGAGTTGAGCACAGCATTTCATCCTCAGACGGACGGGCAGTCAAAGTGCACTATTCAAGTTCTGGAGGACATGTTATGTGCTTGTGTCATTGACTTTGGGGGTTCGTGGGACCAGTTTCAGCCACTCGCGTAGTTTGCATATAATAATAGTTATCAATCGAGTATCCAGATGGCTCCGTACGAGGCTTTATATGGTAGGAGGTATAGATCTCCGGTTGGTTGGTTCGAGCTGGGTGAGGATAGGCTATTGGGCACTTACTTAGTACATTATGCGTTGGATAAGGTGAAGTTGATTCAGGAGCGGCTTCGCACGGTGCTGTCTAGGCAGAAGAGTTATGCGGACCGAAAGGTCCGAGATGTGTCCTTTATGGCTTGTGAGAAGGTTCTACTGAAGATGTCACCCATGAAGGGTGTTATGCGGTTCGGGAAGATAGGCAAGTTCAGTCCTCGATTCATTGGGCCTTTTGAGGTGCTTTAGAAGGTTGGAGAGGTGGCTTATAGACTTGCTTTGCCTCTTATCGAGTTTTCATCCGGTGTTTCATGTTTCCATGCTTCAAAAGTATGTTTGTGACCCGTCTCATGTTTTGGACTTCAACACGGTTCAGCTTGAGGGTGATATGTCATATAAGGTTGAGCCAGTGGCTATTTTGGGCCAACAGGTCAGAAGGTTGAGGTCTAAGGAGATAGCTTGAGTAAAGGTGCAGTGGAGAAGGCAGCTAGTGGAGGAGGCCGCCTAGGAGACTGAGCAGGAGATGCAAAGTAGATATCCTAGCTTATTTGAGGCCCCAAGTATGTTTCTAGACCCGTTCGAGGATGAACGTTTGTTTAATAGGGGGACAATGTAATAACACGACCGATCTTTCAGTGCAATAAGCCTTTTTTACCTATTAATGCTTTTTCATGTGTTTCTTAGCCAATTTATGATGTGTTGGGTCGGTTGGTCAAGGTTCGGAGCAATCGTGGTGAGAAATGAGACACTTACTCTCTTAAGTTGGCCTTGTGGTTGAAAAAGTCAATCGGGAGATGACTAATAGGTAAACGACCTCGGAATGCGTATTTTAGGGCTCAGATAGCTTCATTAGGTTATTTGGGACTTAGGAATGTGTTCGGAATGTGGTTTAGAGGTCCGGAGTAGAATTGGGCTTGAATTGGCGAAATTGAGTTTTTTGCAATTTCCGGTTGGCAATAGAAAATTAGCTATCGGGGTCGGAATGGAATTCCGATAGTTCGAACAGGTTCGTAGCGTCATTTTGGATGTGTGCAAATTTCCAGGTCATTCAGACAAGTTTTTGGTAGTTTCGGCATCATTGGTGATTTTTGGAAAAGTTTGAAATCAATAGGCTTGAATCATTGGTTGATTTGATGTTTTAGTGTTATTTTGGGTGTTCTGAGGGTTCGCCTAAGTCTGGGTGATCATTTATGACTTGTTGGTACTTTTGGTTGAGGTCCCGAGGGCCTCTAGATGAGTTCGGATGGTTATTGGCATGGTTTTTGGCATTTCGGAACTGCTGGTGTGAAGCCTTCTGGTTTTTCCACACTTGCGGATAGGGGACCGCAGGTGCGAGTCTGCAGAAGCGGAAGAGGGATCGCAGATGCGGAATTGGCTAGGTTGGAAAAGGACTGCAGATGCGGAGGTTAGGCCGCACCTGCGGAGTTGCAGGTGCGGTAGGTGGGTCACAGGTGCGGAATTTTGACCCTTAAGTGATTTGCGCAGGAGCGCACCAGGGACCGTAGGTGCGATAAATTAGCCGCATGTGCGTTCACCGCTGGGCAGAACATATAAATAGAACCCTTAGCGAGTTTTGGTCATTTTTCCACCATTTCTATATAGGTTTGAAGCTTTTGGAGTGTTTTGAAGAGGAAATTCGAGAGTTGTTCGTGGAGGTAAGATTTTTGGACTTAAAACTCGTTTAGGTATGATTATTTTACTGATTGGGGGTGAAATTTATGGAAACTTTTGACTAAAACTGGGGGATTAGGGCTTGAGGTTCTAGACATTGAATTGAGAATTTGAGGGGCCATTTGTTGTTGGATTTGTGTATTTGGTATGTATGAACTCGTGAGAGTGCAAGGATTCAAATTTTGCAATTTTTATTGAAATCCGAGATGTGGTCCTGGGGGTCGGGTTTGACGAATTTCGGGATTTGTGCTTAATATGACTAATTTTCGAATGGGCTTCGTTCCTTGGTATATATTAATCATATTAATCTGATTTGGGCTAGATTTTGAGAAATCAAAGGCCGAGTCCAGCGGCAAAGGCATTGAGGGCTTGGATTTTAGCCGGTTTTAAGGTAAGTAATATTTCCGAACTTGGTTCTGAGGGTTCGAAACCCTGAACTATATTCTATATGATTATAAATAAGGTGACGCACTTGCCAAGTGACGGGCGTGTGGGCGTACACCGAGTGATTGTGGCCTGGCTCTTCCCATGGCACCGTCTAGTAGCTATTACAGATTGATATCCGCACCTTTATTGATGTGGTTAATGTGAACATACTAGAAATCATGCTAAGTCAAATGCTAGGGCTTCACGTCGAAAATACTGAGACCCGAGTGGTCGTATATTGATGTCTCCTTATGTGTTTATTTGATTTTGTATACTCAGTCCTGTCATAGCATATCATTTCATGCCTCAGTCTTGGTAATTGTTAGTTTTATATATTTATCATTGTTTCGGGATAGTTCATGCATTGTGAGCCCATGTGAGCGAGACTGGAGAGTAATGGCTGAGTGAGGTCGAAAGTCTGTTATTGAGGCAGTTATGAGATCAGACTTCACACCGCAGCGATACTCTGATCATGCCTTCGTTGGCTTGATATAGTGCTTGGGCTAGAGACCCTATGGAGTCTTTACACCCCCAGTGAGCACATTAATATTAAGGGATGGATCTTCCCTGGCAGGGATCTCTTCCGAAGTTGATGATATGTGAGGGATGAATCGTCCCTGGACATGGATCTTGCTGAGTGTTGTGTTCTGAGATGGACCTTCTCTTTGGGTATGGATCGACCTTTTTCCTCAGTACTGAGTGACTACGGTCACCGGTGTTTGTGTACTTTCCGAGATGGATCTTCCCTGGGCTCGAGAGTCATGTACAGTACTGAATGGACTTTGATGTGAGAGTTGTGAGCACCAGGTTCATTTCCAAACTGTTGACACATTGGCATGTAGAGTACTAAGATATACACTTATCATATCAGTCATATTTTGTTTTCATTATCTGTTAAAACTGTGAACATGCCTAAATTATGCGTATTGTTTCATTACGATTATTGAGGTATAGTCCGTCACTACCTCTCAGCTTGTAGTTTGGGTTTGTTACTTCTGAGTTGGTGTATTCACATTACCCCCTGGACCTTGTGTGCACACCCAGGCTCATCGAGGCCGGGTAGCAATGGTTGATTGGTTGACAGAGATCCCTGGAGTCTTCGAGGTAGCAGATGGCGATGCAGCCTCAATTTCTCCTTCGTTATCCTCCTGTCGCATTTATATTATTTCAGACTATGTTGTCTAGTTTTTATTCCGGCACTCTTACCTTGTAGTAGCTCATGGTTTGATGACACTAGATCTGGGTTTGGTTTTTAAATGATGTTAAGCTTTTAAATGGATTATTGTTGATAATTTTTCTTCTGAATTTACAATTCTTCTGAAAAACATATCTTATTTCAACAAAATGTGTGGCTGGCCTGATTCCACGATAGGCGCCATCACGATGGGTGTTTTAGGGTCGTGACAATCCCTTTCCATGTTGTCCTAGTAGTAACATGCTCTAATCACCTTTCGAATTAAAGAATCGGCACCAGAGTGATTTCCGTAGGTGCCCTCGTGGATTTCTCAGAGCACGTAATCAATGTCTCTTGTTCCTAAGCATACTGCTAGGGGCCCATCGAAGGTTCTCCTATATAGAGCTCCATTCTCGTTGAGTAAAAATCAGGCTACTCTGGTCCGAAGGGTCCTTGATTCTTTTGGGCCTGTGAGTAGCTTCTCACTTACCAAATAATCGATATACTTATTTCTCCAATCCCATGTCAGGCTGGTGGAGTTGATTTCGACATGGCCTTATTTGATCACCGATTTTGACAGCTGAACAACAGTCCCGGGGAGTATGTCATCTTCTTCAACGGATTATCGCAGGTTTGCGAGTGCGTCGACCTTGCTATTTTTCTCTCGAGGTACGTGGACCAGAGTCCATTCTTTGAAATGATGCAAAGTGATTTAAATTTTATCTAGGTACCGCTGCATCCTGTCCCCTCGAACCTCGAAGCTCCAGTTTGCCTGATTTACTACCAGAAGGGAATCACATTTTGCTTCGACGACTTCCGCTCTAGGCCTTTGGCTAACTCGAGACCTACAATCATAGCCTCATACTCGGCTTTGTTGTTAGTCCACTTTGTAGTTTTTATAGATTGTCTAATCACACCACCTACAGGTGGCTTCAGAACTATGTCGAGCCCGGATCCTTTCACGTTTGAGGCACCGTCGGTGAATAAGGTCCATACCCCTGATGATGCGGCTGTTTTAAGTAGAAGTTCTTTTTATACCTCGGGCACAAGGGCGGGCATAAATCCGACCATGAAGTCCGCCAGAATTTGGGACTTGGTAACCGTTCGGGGCTGATATTCGATATCGTACCTCCCGAGCTCGATGGCCCATTTGGCCAGTCGGCCTGACAATTCAGGTTTATGGAATATATTTCGAAGAGGATACATTTAAAACACATACATGGTGACAATGAAAATAAGGCTTCAATTTTCGAGACGCACTTAATAATGCAAGAGCCACTTTTGCTAAGTGTGGATACCTGGTTTCAGCATCCCCCAGGGTTCCACTTACATAGTAGACACGGAATTGCATACCTTTCTCATCTCGAACCAACACGCCACTTACCGCTACCTTGAACACTACCAAATACAGATATATCATTTTGTCCTCCTTCGGGGTGTGGAGCAAAGGCGGGCTTGAGAGATACCACTTTAACCCTTTCAAGGTGTGTTGGCACTCCGGGGTCCATTCAAAGTTGTTTTTCTTTTTAAGTAGGGATAAGAAGTGATGGCTCTGATCTGATGATCTCGAGATGAATTGTCCTAATGCCGCTATCCTCCCAATCAGCCGCTGTACAGACTTCATATTGTTTACCACCGTGATTACTTCAATGGCCTTAATTTTATCGGGGTTGATTTCAACCCCCCTATTTAATACCACGAAGCTTAAAAATTTGCCTGAACCTATGCCGAAGGCGCATTTCTCGGGGTTGAGCTTCATGTTGTAGCTCTTAAGGATGTCGAATGTTTCCTGTAAATGAGTCAAATGGTCCACTGCGCGCAAGGACTTAACTAAAATGTCATCAATGTAAACTTCCATGGATTTGCCTATTTGATATTCGAACATCTTATTAACTAAGCGTTGGTATGTGGCCCTCGCATTTTTTAGCCCGAAGGGCATTACATTGTAGCAGTATGTGCCATACTTCGTGATGAATGAAGTCTTTTCCCTATCCTCGGGGTTCATTTGAATTTGATTATATCCAGAGTTGGCGCCGAGAAAGGTGAGAATCTCGTGGCCAGCCGTGGCATCAATCAATCGATGTTGGCCAACCACATTCTTAACTTGTTCCCTTTTTTGGGGACCACTACTACATTGGCCAACCACTCGGGATATTTTACGTCCCTGATAGATCCTATTTTGAGGAGTTTTGTTACCTCGTCTTTGACGAACGCGTGCTTTACCTTGGACTGAGGCCTCCTTTTTTGCTTCACCGGTTTGAACCTGGGGTTGACGCTTAGTTTATGGGTGGTTATTCCCGGGGAGATCTCTGTCATGTCTAAGTGGGACCAAGCAAAGCAATCAATGTTGTTGGTAAGAAATTGAATGAGTTCTTTCCTAAGCTCGGGGGTTAATCTCGTTCCCAGGTATACCTTTCGATATGGTAGGTGTTTTAGCAAAATAGCTTACTCTAGTTCTTCGACCGTTGATTTTGTTTCATCTGATTCTTTGGGGGAAACGAAGGTTCGAGTAGTGAGGAAGTCTTCGCCATCATCCTCGGTGACCTGTTTATAACCTGACCCCTCCGAGGTTGAGTATATGGGCTATGTCGCCACGCTGTGCACTACAAACATTTACTTTGCCGCGTGTTTCTCGTCATACACTATTTTTATGCCCTCTGTAGTCGGGAATTTTAGCATCTGGTGGAAAGTCGACGGTACCGCCCCGATGCCGTGTGTCCATGGCCTTCTAAGAAGGGCGTTGTATCTCGTGTCTCCCTCGATGACATGAAACTTGGTGCCCCGAACTATACCGGAAACATTGACTAGGAGAATGATTTCCCCCTTTGTCGCTTCACTAGCCATGTTAAACCCACTGAGGGTTCTAGAATCTGTTAACTATTTGGTCGAGCAGCTGGAGCTGCTCCACTACCCCAAATCTGATTATATTGGCTGAGCTACCTAGATCCACGAGCACACACTTAATTTTAACGTTATTCAAGAGAAAAGAAATTACCAGCACATCGTTATGTGGTTGGGACAAGGCTTCGGCATCTTCTTCTCTAAACACAACAGTTCCTTTAGGTATACAATTTTGAGTTCATTCTTTCATGGTGGTGGGCACCTTGGCCCGTTTGAGCAAGGGTTCTTATGGTATGTGATCCTCAGGGCCGTTGTTTTCATGTGCATTTACTGGGTTAGACATTTTCTGACTTGAAATTGAAGATTCTTGGGAAAGAAAAAGCTTGAAGAATAACTTGTGTTTTTAGAAAACCAGCACTAAAACAATCATTATTATTTTTAAGCCCCACGGTGGACGCCAAATTGTTTACCTTGATAATGGTAATTACAATTATATTTGATTATGTGGTTCTAAAAATACGTGATCTATTTTAATACCGGTTGATTAGGCAGTCGATCCTGAGTGTGAAGCGATAAAACGAAATAAGAGCAAAAGGAAACGAGATTACGCAAATCGGGAAACGAAGAGACCGGTCTCGAGGGTGGTCGGAAGAGCCTCGAGGTAGAGCTTTAGAAGCTTGATAAGGGGCTATCGATAACGGTATCACAGTGTTGAGGGCCTTAAGAACAGCCTATTTCTGATCAATAACAAGTAATAAATGAATAATAATTCAAGAACACGATAAATGATAAGCAATAAATGAATGAAGCAATTGTAGAGAATGTTTTGGTTAGAGAGCAGAGGATGTTCTTGTTATTGTATTCAATATCATGTCCATTGCAAAGTGAAAAGTGTCCCCTTTATATATGAGGGGGAATCCCAGCATAGTACATGTGTAATTAATGTAAAGAGATATGGCAGGTACATCCATTTAATGTCACGGTACGGGCTTGTACTATTTTGTGTATCTTGTCAGCTTTAATCATGTGCCTCTTAGGAGTCTCCCGCCTTATCATGACGGTCTTCGAATCTCGCCCGCCTCGAGGCATATCGACCCCTTGGAATGCTTCCTCGAGGAGTGCACCTCGAGGTTAAACTTTGGATCCCGCTCTAATACAATCGCGGTCGAGGCTCGAACTTCAGTAGGAGCCTGAAAATCAGGCTCCCTTGGTTTTACCATATACATTAAGGAAGGTAAATTCTTCATACATGGCAATGTGAATGACCGGGTCAACGATCCTATGAACTAAGAGTAACGTTTTTAAAGGGATTTTATACTTGTTAGAGGGCCAGGGACAATGGAAACCAAGGAAGTACTATAGGTCAAATATGAAAGGTTTCGAGTTTTTAGAATGGGTTAAGCATGGATTGCAATTTAACCAAAGTTCCAAGGCGTTATCAAAAGCAGAAGCGAGTGGGAGAAATAAATATGATGCTATAATAACCCAAGAGGGTATTTCGGACTTGATGGAGAGCCTCTTAAGAATCTTACAATCAAGGAAGTGTTAATTGATATAAGGATGAACACACTTTCTTGCGGATATCCCAACAAGTGTTGAGAGGTGAGAGGGATGAATTCCCAGCTAAGGGAAAAGACCCTATAACATATGGAAGGGTACATACCTATTCACTAACTAGGATGAATGAGGCAAGAAGAAATTGGAAGAAAATCTAGAAATTGAGATGGTCATGGTTATCATAAATTAGTTCTTATCAAAATGGTGGAATCGCTTAGAGCAAAAGTGTTAGTAGAAGATATAAAGGGCTAACCATAATGCAACCGACTTGGGTGACACTGAGTATCAACTAAAATATCTAGGGGCAGTTCATGTCTACATATTACAATGGGAAGTGGGACTACTGGTGGTGAAGTTGTGGTATGATAAACTCAGCAAACCAGGAACAATGATACTATGAGTTCATGGGAAGCAAATAAGAGTGTGGCACAATAAGGCTATCAACTCTGCACTATGAGCAAAATGAAATGGAAATGGATATTCCAGTTACAAAGAAGATATGGTACCACCATATTGCCTAGGCCAAAGGGCGATCAAAAAGGGAAAGGCAACACAATATACCCAAAGGGAAAAAGAAAGGTTCGAAACAGATTGAGAGAGGATGAACACTTGTTACAGACTAGACATGTTTAACATGTTAGCTCTTAAGATGCAATATCAGGGAACTCTATTGGTAGATACAATATGGGGAATGAGGTGAGTTACTCATCGACGATGGAATCAGGTGAACTCTATTGGTAAAACCAAAAGTCGTTGTTGAAGAATTGAAGTGGATCTCAAGTTTCAGAGAATGCACTGTTCGAGCCAGTGAATCTTCCTGAATTGTATGTATACAAAGCGTGTTGATATGTGTTTTGGGAGGTGTTTAACATCAAATAGGGATCGTGATAATGTTCACAAGGGAAATATAGAGTTTTCTTGAAGTCTATAAGTCACATAAGGGGGCAAGAGGTTGGCTAAGAAAAGTCTAAGCACAATGTTACTTTACATTTGATGCAATGTCATGCAGGTTGATGTTATCAGGGTGTGTGCACGAGCTAGCAGATGTTATTCATTTGAAACAGAAAATCCTATGATAAAACTCATTTAGTAATGTCTTTTGTTGAGAATTTCGAATAGCGAGTTGCAAGTATTCATAGAATATTGTAACCAAATCAGAAATTATTGCACCACTCAATTCCTAGGAGGCCTTATGTAAGAGAAATGCGATAAAGATGTTCCACTAATGGTGCATCATGGTGAGGTGATAGTTTATGCCTCTAGGCAACTCAAGAATCATGAAAATAACTATGCAACACATGACTTAGAGCTTGCGGCGGTGGTTTTTGAATTAAAGATTGGGCATAATAATTTGTATGGGGTTCATGTGGATATATTCACCGACTATGAGAGCCTTCAATACATTTTCAAAATAGAAGTTATTTAAATTAAGGTAGAGAAGATGGCTGGAGTTCCTCAATAATTACAATATCGATATTTTATATCGTCCGGGGAAGGCTAATATTGTAGCAGATACTCTTAGCTGGAAATCTATGGGAAGTGTATCGTAGGTCGTTCCCTCCAGTTAGCTAGTTTGGGAGTTCGTCTTATGGACTCTAGTGAAGGCGGAGTGAATGTGCAGGATAGGGTCGAGTCCTTGTTGGTGGTGGAGGTCAAAGAAAATCAATACAATGATCTATTGTTGGTACAATTAAATGAGGGACTTCATAAACATAAGACCACAGTATTTTCTCTTGGAATGGATGATAGTACACTTCTGTACCAAGGGCGGCTATGTGTTCCAAATGTAGATAATCTTCAGGAAAGAATCATGGTTGAAGCTCACACTTCTAGGTATTACGTGAACTAGGTATTCCGTGCACCTGGGTTCCACAAAGATGTATCATGATCTCAGGGAGATTTATTGGTGGAATGACATGAAGAGAAAGGTAGGGACTTTGTGGAAAAATGTTCAAACTATGAGCAAGTGAGGCCGAGCATCAAAGTCTTGGTGGGTTGGCATAGAATATAGAAATTCCAATGTGGAAGTGGGAAATGATTAATATGGACGTTGCGGTAGGACTACCGCGCACTCCATCAAAGTTTGACTCAATTTGGGTATATAGGTGAATCTTACTACATCCTTTCATCCACAAACTGACGGATAGGGAGAGCGTACTATTCAGACGCTTGAGGATATATTTCTTGCTTGCGTTCTTGACTTCAAAGGTAGCTGGGATGATCATTTTCCACTTGTAGAGTTTTCTTATAACAACAGCTACCATGCTAGTATTCAGATGGCACCATTTGAGGCATTATATTGTAGGAGAGATAGATCTCCTACTGGGTGGTTCGAAGTTGGGGAAACTAAATTGATAGGACCAGACCTCGTGCATCAAGATATGGATAAGGTTAAGATTATTAAGGAGCGTTCGAGAACTGCTTAGAACCGACAAAAGTCCTATTCGGATGTTCGTTAAAGAGATTTGGAATTCAAGGAAGATGATTGGGTATTCTTGAAGGTTTCCCCATGAAGAGTATCATACGTTCTGGAAAGAAAGGGAAGTTAAGTTTGAGGTATGTCGGGTCGTACAAAATCATTCAAAGGATTGGTCAGGTGGCATATTAGCTTGAGCTACCAACTGAGATGTCATTAGTGCACCCAGCATTTCATGTCTCCATGTTGAAAAAGGTAGTTGGAGATCCGTCTGCTATTGTGTCGGTTGAGACTATTGAGGTTAATGAAGAATTATGATATGAACAAATTTCAGTTTCCATTCTTGATAGGCAAGTCCGAATGTTATGAAATAAAGAAATTGCCTCCATGAAAGTGTTATGGCAAAACCAGCAGGTTGAAGAGGCCACTTGGAGGCCGAGGAAGAAATGAAGAAGAAGTACCCTCATTGTTTGGATAGCTATGTAATTAAGTATTTTGTGTCTTATGAAGATGCTGAAATCTTACATTCTATGAATTTTGTGTCATCTAGATAGTTGATGTTAATAGTGTTTCTTTTCTAGTAATGTGTTTCTTATAAGGCCACGCTTGGTATTATTTCATATTATGTTGCATCTTTGGATTATGTATATGTTGTTAGGATTGGTTTCTAGGATTCTCTGACAGGTGGATAGGCCATGTTGCAAAGGAAACACTGTTGGTGGTGTGGTATGGCAGTTGAGTCGCATCGGATGTTAATAGTGAACTTTGGCCCTCATTCGAGGATGAATGATCTTAAGTGGAGGAGTATGTGAGGCCCCTCAAAAAAAATTCCCTATTAGTCCAAGACCACAAGCACCCTCATAAGTCGCTTAAGTGTCGTCTTGCCTTCCATGAGGGGTTAAGGACTGTAAAAAATTAGATGATCATGATAATACGTTTAGGAGTTGTATTAGATACTGTTGAAGGCCTAAGGAGATCCCTAGGACTAAGCCATGTTGGGAACTATGCAATGGGCTAATGTTTCAGGAAACATTCGCATAAGGTCCGAATTCAAATGCATGTTGCTACCAAAATACTTAAGAGGTGATATACCTATAAAATTAAATTTCTTTGAGTATATTTCCAACACATCAAACCATTCCTCATTTGGATATAAATACAAAAAGTATGGACAATGTTTACGTCATTTGTTTGAGCTAGAGCTTGCTCTATCAAGGGGAATTTATCCCATACTTCTCTGTCATGAACCAAGGTAATGTTTTTGGAGTATTTTGAGTTGATTATTACTCCTAAATACTTATATTAACAAGTTTTAATCTTGAATATCCATATAATTCCATTAAAATCCACAAATTGGTCAAGAACACTACAAGTGGGGATTCTCTAGTCTTACTACAAGAGGTATGTCTACCATCTCTAACTACTCTATGATGATTATTTATGTATGAAATATATTTTAGGACTTATGGGATGGTGATTAGAAGCCATAAGTGCCTAACCTAGGTTGTGTGGGTGTTGTAGAGATTGTGAAATGGGTTAATTAAGGAGATTGATGGTTTGGGTGTGAATTGTTGGGCATGCATGTGCTAATGGAAGTTGTGGATGACCTAGAGACGATGGTAAGGTGACTCGTTGGTATGGAAGGTGGTTGTTAGGTGAAGAAATTCCGTTGAAGGAGGCTGTAGAGATATATGCAAATTAGATGTTTGATAAAAAGTCTAAATGACTTAATGTATAGAAATATTACTAATATAGTTACAAATGTGTTGCATTGTTGTAGATTGAATTTGTTTAGTGTGGTGGACACCGTAGTATTATTAAGGGGTGAATTTCAGGTATGTCTGGATAAAACCCCCTCTTCTTAGAAATTGAACCCCCTTGATGTCCATGCAATTGGTGTAAGTCCCAAAATTGATTAATGTAGAAATTTCTATTCCAAATGAGCTTGTGTTGCTAGAACATATGTGCAATACGTATTTCAATGTTCCCATTATGTTATCTTGTCATTTAAGGATGTGTTGAAGATATGGAATATGTGCTAAAATTCCTAGACTTCCAGTCGAGCTTGAATAAAGGTTGTTATGCTAAAGTATGTGAAAGCCTCTACTTACCTATGATTTATAATTGCTCCCATGTGTACTCAATATCTTGAATTGAAAGGCTTGTTTGTTGAAAATGATACTAATGTGAAATGTGGGAAAGAACTTGCATTATGAAATATGGCCAAGATCATAGGTATGATATAACGATTATGGCCACTCGAGTTGATGAGTTGATATATGTGAAAGAAATATGAAATGAGAGGATTGATGGAAAATGATAATGTCTTGGCTGAGATAGACTACCCGATCGGGCCATGATCGGACGCCATGCCGCACACATGGTGGTACTGTGCTGGAAACTGAAAATTGGAAATTGAAACTGGAATTGTGATTGTGGTGAATGTATCCAACGGGACGACCTAGCCGATCAGGTCGTGGTCGGACTCCGTATAAAAGTACGGTGGTATTGTGAATGACGAGGTATTGATACTAATAATGTCCCAATTTAAAGCTATGAAAAATAATTGAAAGCTATGATAATTTCAATTTATTCCATGATTATTTATTCTTGTATTATTGTTCTTTCTAATGAGATGGTGTTTAGTTATATACATACTAGTACTATTCGACAGTACTAACATCCCTTTTGCCGGGGGCGCTACATCTTCAAATGGATGTAGGTGGTTCCATAGAAGATAGTGTTGATCGTAGCTAGTGATGCATCATCATCATCTTCCTAGAAGACTTGGTGAACCCCATTTCTTCCTGGGGTCATGTAGTACATCTTTTGTTTATATGTTCGCCATGTTTTGAGGTATAGCCAGGGCCTTGTTGTCGGTGTTGTTATGACTCTCTTTTGTATCTTTAGAGGCTCCGTAGACACTGTGTGGGTTGTATATCGTTATTGGAAGGGTTAGTAGATTATGTTGTGTTTTGGAACCTTGTTCCTTCAAATTGAAAAGCGTATGTAATTTTGAAAAACATACCAATGATGTAACAATTGAATCTATTTGGAAATGTTTACAAAATCTTCCTGTTTTATAATTAATAATAACATATTTTCTTGATCATAATGAGTTGGGTAGAAAATGTCTAATAGGCTTGCTCAGTCGGGTTCACTCGATTGAGCGTCGGTCGCGCCTCCCGAGGTTGGGGCGTGACAATTTCATAAGCCAATCATACTTGAATCATTTTCTAAAGGTGAGTATAGAGATGGAAATGCAGACATGACTTGAGTATATAGGCATTAGATAAATAACTCGTCTGAGGCAATTCATAGAGAGGAGTAGGAGCTAAAGCAAACACGTTTGGAGAATGTAGAAAGAGTTCATCAATCCAATTCAATGGAGGGATTTTAGAAAAACATACCTCAATCGAGCTTTCCTTACGATCTCCACGACGTTTCACTATTCTTAGCAACTTCAATCCACATTAACATAGTTCGATTGAACAATTATTAGAAAGATTCTCTTAATTTAGGTCATATAATAATTTCATCAAACACTTAGTGTTCATACTTTATTAAAACTCCGTACAATGGGATTTCTTCACCACGCAATGAATTTTCAAGCCAACGATTCACCCATAATAGTTCATAGACAATCAACTACGTCCAT
The DNA here is from genome assembly GCA_005239505.1 of Nicotiana paniculata. Taxonomy (NCBI): domain Eukaryota; kingdom Viridiplantae; phylum Streptophyta; class Magnoliopsida; order Solanales; family Solanaceae; genus Nicotiana; species Nicotiana paniculata. The sequence goes on along the minus strand of ML307076.1, from coordinate 24,543 downwards.
TGGAACATGCATGCTCAGCCATCTACTCGAAACTCAAGGATCACGTCTCACATTCTACACATATGCCCAAATTCGAGATTGAGGTCTTATGGATTCCAATCACCATCCTTTAAGCCCTAACATAATAAAATCCTACTTAAACTCATTATAGAACTTCGCATGTGATCTAGGGATGAATTCATACCCAGTTTGTTGAAGACCATGTGAGTTTTGTTCCTTGAATATTCAAGAAATGGCCATGAATTTAAGTGTGGAATTGTTAGAGCTCTCCCCTTTTTTCGCTAGAGTTTTTCTCCCTCTCAAAATAGCCAAAACTCTCTTCCAGAATCGATCCTAAGGCCTTTTATTTAAAAATAAAGTAGGGTAAAAATTTTCCAAAAATAACCCTCTGAGTTGGGTTTGCGATCCAAAAATGGACCTCGAAATAGATATGCGGTCCGTCAAATGGATTGAAGAATGATCCCCGAAAATTGAGATGGAATTGAATAGATATGCAGTGGATATTGATGAGTGGTGATTTTACCACTTATTTTAGTCTCTTTTCTTTAGATTTTGCATCCTTTAATTACAACATGAGGTTGTTTATGGTGTGTATTGCTAGATTTTCAGGTAAATAATGACATGAAGAGAGTTGAATTCAATTGAAGTGGAATTGAGCAAAAAAGAGTTGAAACAGTGCAAAATCCTTCAGATATCTCGCATATGTGGAAGGCAGGTCGCGTATGTGAAATCGCATATGGGAGAAAGGACCCCCATCTTCGGAAGAAGGCCTGTAAGGCAAGAACCGCTTCTGTGATAGACTCATCGCATTTGCAGCAGCGCATCTCGCTTAAAGTCTACATCTGCACGTGTAGGACCGTTTCTGCGAAGTCAATGTTTCTCACCAAGGACTGCTTCTGTGATAGGCTATCCGCATCTGCGGAGCGGCACCTGTGAGGATCCTTCCGCAGGTGCGGGCATCAGGCTTCAGACCTGGAGGACTTGGAATTTCACATCTCCTCAATTCCTAACCCACAAATACACGACCTAGCTCTTCTTTGGCATATCTTTGGCTTATGTTCAGTCTCTTAGACTAGAGAAGACAAGTTTAGAAGTTAGGGTTTTGCACACACACTTGGGTATTGAATATTTGAAGCTTTTGGTTTATATTTCTTACTCATTTATACGCATTTCTTTATTTCCTTACTTTGTATTGAATGTTTAAGTGTGTAGTATTTTTTCCAAAACTTGAATCTTGTTTATGGAAATTTTCATATTTAAATTGTGGATTAAATATCTTGTTGTGCTTATGTATTGAACGATTTTTAGTTGTATTGAAGTGAGTTATGATTTCTTTAATTATTCTTGTTCTTTAATGTTTCAAAGGGATTAGCTAACCCTAGGCCTCGCCCATTAACTTCGAATTAATTTTGGGAAAGATTGTTTGGGGTTGGGAAAGATTAATTAACAAGTACTTGAGGCTTTTACCCTCATTTTATAGATTCTAACTAGGGATAGGACTGAACTACTTGTATCCATATTTGGGTGTGATTAATCTCTTAATTGTTTTAGGGATAATTCAATTAGGAAGTCTTGTTAGTCTTCGGAAGAAGCTAATATATAATTATTACCCGATGATAATTAACATAAACTCGCGCATATTTGTAAAATCGTAAAATACATCAGATCGTTACTTGAGTCTAATTCCCTATGCTTCCATACTTGTAGCCATTGATCATTTTACTTTCTTTCTAGGTTAGTTTACATTTTCGCACTTAGATATAAATATTTTCTCAAAATATTTCTAAGTGTTTGGCTTAGCATTATAAGTGATAATTTTCCTACACGCCTAATCGCCTACATATTGTTCTCTATGGGATTCGACCCCAACTCATAATTGGGTAAATTATATTTCATACGACCGTGTCCATTTACTTTTAGTAGTGGATTTGGACGTCATCAAAATTGGCGCCGTTGTCGGGGAGCAATTTGGCGTATGTAGGTTGTTTGAAAAGTAAGTGTAAGGGCTTTGGTCCAAAGTAATTATCTTGTTTATTTTCTTAGTTATAAAAAAATGGCATCATATAATGACAATTGGTCGGATGGTAGTTCTTCATACTTTTTATGACCCTTGTCCTTATTGTAGAGGACCACGTTCGTGGAAAAATTATTTAAATTCTCCAGGGGGCGGATTGTGCACACAATCTCAAACTCATGAGTGGGGTATTTGTGATAAGTGTGCCTATTTGACCTTCCCTTCCCCAATCCCCTGTTGTGATGATTCTACTTTTTGTGATGAAAATTATAGGGATATGGAAGTGGAAGAAATTGAGCATGGTCAAAATGGATAGTTCAAGCTCATGTTAGAATGCCTACTTAAAGGAGGAAACAAAGTGCAAAATGCCTTGGAGTAGCTTTTGGAAAATAGCCTCCAAAATGATTTGGCGCTGGAAAGGTTGAACTTACAAATGGGAGAAATTCTTGAAGCTTTAGAGGTCCAAAAAGCCTCGAAAGTGAATGATAGCCAAGACCCTTCCTTAGATATCGGCACCAAAGAACGTTCCTTGGCACTCGATCAAAACCAAGAAGAACTCTAAAATGCTCAAAATGAGAGGATGATTCTCATGTTGGAGGCCATTCTTGAAAATGAGGAGAAGCACAACTTGGCACTCGAGGACTTAAAACAAGCACTACATCAAAATGAGGATACTATCCACACTTTGATAGATCAAATGAAATCATTAATTAAGGCTCATTATGCCTATAAATTTGAAAGGGTGGAAAGAGGTCAAGAAGAGTCTAACTCCGAGGAAGAAAGTGAGATTTACTTTGAGGAATCAGGAATTGAATATCCGCCAACCAACTCCATGCTTGCTAGTGATGCCGAGAAAAATATGGAATTAGAGCCAACCGATGTAATTGAAAATATGGTTGAGATTGACTCTCTTCCGGGGGAAAAAGAGGAAGTCATAATCCGGGAAGAATTACAATTTGGAGGTTTGATGTCACATTCGAAGCATTTTTCAACATTGGAATTTTGTGGTGATATGGGAATTGAACTACACGAGTCCATGAGGGGTTGCGAGGAGGAAAGGCAAAGGCCATACATCAACAATTTGAGGGAACAAGAAGGCAAAATGACATTCCTTACATGAAAGCCAAGAAATGCAAAATGAAGAAATTAAAGTTTGGCTTGATCATCAACTTACAACCCCCCCGCCGCATCATAAGCTTTTCGATTCATAAGTAGGTTCCAAATTTATATCGTTCAAGTAGCGAGAAAAGTTGTAAAGTTGATTTGCGTTGTGTCACGACGATAAATGCGAAGTTTCGTGGGAGGAAACCCATCGTTTTCAAAACTTTTAGTCATTTTTGAAATTTTCTTTTTTTAGAATAGCTTAGTATATTATTTTTGACTAATCTGCCAAGTTTCAAATTTTTTGGAGTTGGATTGAAGAGTTTGACGTGTTGGGGTGCACAAAAACAGTGGCTAAAAAATCTATGCACCAATCATCTGGTGTAACCACATCTGCGGAAAGTTCGTCGCAGATGCAGCGTCACAGAAGCGGCCAAAGAAGGGCAGATGCGGATTATATCACAGAAGCGGTTTGGCAGCCGCAGAAGCGCTAAAGTTTTGCAGAAGCGGTCGAACGGGTAACTTTTAAAACCCTTCATCATGTGAGACTCTAATTTTCCCCAAATCTCAAAACTGCATCTCCTCTCTCACAGAAAGAAATTACTACTCTCACAATCAAGATCTCATGCACAAGATCACACAAATATCATGTTTGATTGTCTTTTCTACTCCTCTCTTCTACGTTTCTCTTTTTCTTCTTCGTCATCTCTGTTTCTTCCTCTTCATCACCATGGTTGTTTTCTTTACATTCTAGTTTTTCTTTTTCTTCTATTAGTTTTAGTTTTAGGAGTGAGGGATATCGGTTGAGAGTGCTTGTGTGTGTGCTGCTAATGATGAAGAACAAATTTTAGGGAAGTCTGAGTACCAAATTAGATTGAAAAAGCATATTATCATCTCTGCTTGTCATGTGTTTGACGAATTGTCTAAAAGAAATTTTTTTCCTAAGAACCAAAAAGTCAGTCTTAATAGGGTCCTATGTTCATTTATTGCACTAATTTAGAATTATTGAGTATAAATTATGTGCTAAAATCATTCTTAGAAGTGAAAAGAGTCGAAAACATCTGGGCTTTTGAACCCTCTAATGAACATCGCAGAAGCGAAAGAAGTGTCGCAGATGTGGCCTCGCACCTGCATTGAAAGTTCTACATGTGTGATTTCTAGTCATCTGGGAAAAATCACAGAAGTGAAAGGAAACCGGCAGAAGCGGGACCACACCTGCGATGGTTTTTCCGCAGGTGCAGAAAATGGGCAGTTTTGTCAAAACCAATAGCTTTGAAATTTGACCTTTCGGGGCCCATTCGACTTGATTCTTTGGCCTAATTGCATTGTTTTGAATTTCTTAACATGATTCTACTGCCCATCTAACATTGTTTTGATTTTTTGAAAGTACTTTCAGCTAAAATGGACTCGAACATGAACGACAATGCTCTGCTTGCTCATGAAATTAAGGAGGAGGCGGTGGAGGAATAATTTGATAAATCATGCTTTGTGTATGCAGTCATTGCCGATATTATGACAACCTTCTCATAAAAGAGAGAGTGCTTGAAAAGGGGATTGCCGAGGAGAAATTGGTTGGGCTACTCCCAGAATTCTATGGCTGTCTACAAACCTCCGGTTGGTCGTGCTTCATTCCTACCCCGTGCAAAGCCAGTGAGGAGTGGGTTCGTGAGTTTTATGCTAATATTAAGCGTACAAACTTCACTGACCCACAACTCACCATAAGGTTCATCCTCACAGGCAGCATTGCCTGAGGGACTATTTGGGATGCTGATCTCGTAGCTTTGCATTATCAGTGATTTAGTGTCACAGCTCCCTTGGCCCTCACACCCCCAGCATTGGCTCGAGTACTTTACCAAGGAAGACATGAATACCTACCTAGATTCACAGAAAAAGTAGGCACAGTCTCATGCAAAGATAGCAGCATCTGTTGGTAGACTCGAGGCAGCCTATGGCAACTTGGCCAAGGCATATGTAGATCTTCAGTCACACATCGAAAAGGAGAAAGAGAGAAACAAGAAGAAGGGCAAGTTTATGATCAAAATGTGGAGACGCATCAAAGCCATCTTCAAATGGGGGCAGTCGAAAAGGAAGATACTTGTTTCAAACGATGATGATAGCGAGGAGTACTCCTTCATGTCGAATGTTTTTGGTGATGATGTTGATAATACTGATGAGGATGAGGCCGCGAGTTCTCCACGGTAGTGATTAGCCTTTCTCCCGCAGTCTGCTAGTCTGATGCAGACCTCAGGGAGACCCTCAAACTACTCTTATTTCAATTTGATATTGTGCAATGAGGACTCTACAATATTTTTAGTTGGGAATGGCTTTAGGGAGTATACTATATTTGTAAATTGATGTTTAATTTGTTCCCTTGTCGGGTTTATGTTGTGGTATGGATATTGTGTGCCCTTGCCGAGCTTGTTTTATTATTTCTTATCATGTGCTCTTGCCGAGCATAGTTGTGATTGGTTATATATGTGCAGATTAGTCACTTTTGTTATTCTATTTTACTTTTCTTTTTTTTTTCTTTAGTAGTTTTAGTTTATGTTTTTTTTTCTCCTTTAGTATTAGTTGCTTTTGTTATATTATTTTCTTTAGTAGTTTTTTTCTTTTATTTTATCTTCTTTAGTGTTTATTTTATCTTCTTTAGTAGTTTTCATTTATATTATTTTTATTTCTTTAGTAGTATTTCCTTGGGTTTTCTTTATGTTACGGCTCTTTCCCGAGGAACATTTTTGTGTTGAACCAGGTGACTTTTCCCTATGATGGATGGCATGATGACTTTCTTAAGGGAACTCGTCTTGTTTTGTTATGTGGAGACTTTTGAATTATTTGGTACTAATAAAGTTAATCTCTTGTATGTGAAGTGCGAATTAAGAATACCCCTCTGAATTTTGGTTTTAAATTTGTGACAATGTTTTGGCTCATTTGGTGACTCTTTGTCCACTAGTTGGCATGATATTGCTCTAAATGCTCTTATTAAAAAGTGAAATTGATCTGTCTTGATTAGTTCATGTGCCATTTGTGTTAGTTTTTGTTATAAATAATTCTTGTATTTACTTCTATCATCTAAAACTTGCCCGATTGGGTTCTCAATGCTAATGTTAATTATGTTCGGTTGAGGGATGACCTTAGGCATTCTTTGTGATCTTTGAAAAATCATGTTTAGCCTTTCAAGTCTACCGTTGCATAAATATTATCACTAGTTTACCCCATTTGAGCCTTTAACCTTTTCTTTGGCCACCTGATTACAAACATTTACCCTTTTGTGAAATAATTCCCTCTTTTGAACTCATCCCTCCTTTGAGAATGAGGCTAAAATCCTAAGTTGAGGGTGTTGGTGTCATGTTGTAAGTTGGTAAGATTGTACACTGAGTGTAGAAAAATATACCTCAAAGTTGTTCATATGAAGTTACTCAAGCTCCAAAAGAAAATAGTTATATAAAAAGAAAAGAGAAAAATATGTATCTATATAAATATGGAGTTTTGAGAAAATTAGGGAGGTACATTAAGGTGGTTCTATGTTGGTAACTAGATTCCAATAAGGGCTATGTGGTTTAAAAAGAAGCAAAATGCAAAAAGAAAGACAAATGTGAGTAGTGTTCAAGGAGGGTGTAGTCACTTGTAAACCTACATTACATGCTTAAAAAGTCCTTATGGTATCTCCAACCGAATGTTCTTGAATAGGCGGCGAATAAAAATAAGGGCAAGCCGATGGCATGATATTTTGTAACACTTGAAATTCTTGCCCCTCGTGTTGTTATTGCAAATATGGTGATTTTGGGACTTTCTTTCTTGTTAGGGCACATGAATTAGTATGGATTGGTGACATTGATGTATCTGGAAATGAGTAAATTGAGCATATGTAGTAGACTAGTGCTTTTGAGTCACTTCTTGAGGTTTTTGTTGTCACTTGATCCTTTTGAAATTCCTTTGCAGTTCTTGAAGTTGTTTCTAACTGAGGGAGTTATTTGGTTAAGATTCACATGCTTGAGCCTAATTATTAGTACCAGCCAAATTCATAAGTATGGTGCTTAATTGGAGAATGTGATTTGTAAATGATCGTAATACTACATGTTCTTTAAATGGTAGAACCTCAATGAATTGTTGGTTTTGATTTGCTTGAGGACAAGCAAAAGCTCTAAGTTGGGAGTGTTGATGAGTGTTAATTTTACCACTTATTTTAGTATCTTTTCTTTAGATTTTTCGTCCATTAATTATAATATGAGGTTTTTTATAGTGTGTATTGCTAGATTTTCAGGTAAATGATGTCATAAAGAGAGTTGAATTCAATATCCTTCAGATATCTCACATTTGCGGAAGGCATGTCGCTTATGCGATCTCACATCTGCAAGAAAGGACCCGCATATGCGGAAGAAGGTTTGGAAGGCAAGAACCGCTTCTGCGATCGACTCATCGTATCTACGGTAGTGCATCTGCGGTAGCGCATCTGCGCTTAAAGTCTGTATTTGTGGTCGTGCATCTGCGCGAGTAGGACCATTTCTGTGGAGCCAGTGTTTCTCATCAAGGATCACTTATGCGATAGTTATCCGCATTTGCGGCCGCACTTGCGGGGATCCTTCCGCAGGTGAGGCCAACAGGATTCAGACCTGGGCAGACTTGGAAATTCACATCTCCTCAATTCCAAACCCACAAATACATGACTTAACTCATCTTACCTTTGGCTTATTTTCAGTCTCTTAGGCTAGAGAAGACAAGTTTGCAAGTTAGGGTTCTTGCACACACACTTGGGTCTTGAATATTTGAAGCTTTTGGTTGAGAATTTCTTACTCACTTATGCTCATTTCTTCATTTTCTTGCTTTGTATTGAATATTTAAGCGTGTAGGATTTTTTCCAACACTTGAATCTTGTTTATAGAAATCTTGATATTTAAAGTATCGATTAAATATCTTGTTGTGCTTATTTATTGAACTATTTTTAGTTATATTAAAGTGAGTTATTATTTGTTTAATTATTTTTGTTATTTAATGTTTCCAAAGGGATTAACTAACTCTAGGACACGCCTATTAACTTGAAATTAATTTTGGGATAGATTATTTAGGGCTGGCAAAGATTAATTAACAAGAACTTGAGGCTTTTACCCTCATTTTATAGATTCTACTTAGGGATAGGATTGAACTACTTGTAGCCATATTTGGGTGTGCTTAATCTCATAATTGTTTTAGGTGTAATTCAATTAGAAAGTCTTGTTAGTCTTCGGAAAAAGCTAATATAGAATTATTAACCGAGGCTAATTAACATAAACTCGCTCATATTTCTAAAATCGTGAAATACGTCATACGTTACTTGAGTGTAATTTCCTATGCATCCATACTTGTATACATTGATCATTTTACTTGCTTTATAGATATTTTCGCATTTTAGATATAATATTTTCTCAAAACATTTCTAAGTGTTTGTCTTAGAATAATAAGTGATAATTCTCTTACACGCCTAATCGCCTACATATTGTTCTCTGCGGGATTCAACTCCGGCTCATAGTTGAGTAAATTATCTAGCATTCGACCGTTTCCATTTACTTTTTAGTAGTGTATTTGGACGTCATCAAATATGCAGACCGCGAAACAGTTTTGTGGTCGGCACAGTGGACCGCGAAATTTCCTTTAATAATTTCCCCACTGATTTTGCGACGAATATGCAATTTGCTAAATAGCTATGCGGTTTGCATACCTCACCACGAAATGACCGTCAGGTTTTAGTTTCTCCTGCCTCAGCCTACGATAATTCTGCGGTTATCGAAACAGATTTGCGGCTCGCGTAACTTACCACGGAGTCGCCATTTCCTACCAATTCTTCCAACCCCTTCACGATACATTGCACAGTCCATAATAGCTCGGCCCAAAAATTATCTACATCCTTCTGAACATAATAGCTTGACTTTGGAACTATAAAATATATCCATGAAAATTTTTTACGGAGCCTTACATTCTCCGCCGCTTGATGTGCCGGAGAATTTCGGCACACATTTAATACCAATTTCTTAGATTTTAGCTCGTTTTAAATGCAATTGTCTTTTATACTTATGTAATTTTGATGTTTTGCAGTGAATGAAGCTTGAGGACCCAAAAACATGAAAAATCATCAAAAAGCCGCAAAGGACAAGAAATAGGCAAAATGCGACCGCAGAGTTCAAAATACGAACCGCAAAGCCAACATGCAGACCGCATAATGCTCAGGGGAACTGCAGAGTCCAACAGTTAGTTTGGACAAATCCAAGTGAAGAAATGCGGTCCATTATGCGACCGCATAACAGGTTTGTTGGCCGCAAAATGGATTGCAAACCTCCTATAGAAGTGGCTGAGAACAGAAATGTGATGACACTATGCCGCCGCATATCAACTATGCGGACTGCATAACATGAATGCGACGACTTCCTGGAACCTAGGGTTTCGAAAATGCGGTGGACTTGAAGAGAATGCGGACCGCATATCTGTTATGCGACAAAAATGCGGTCGCATATTTGACCTGGAAGGGCATTTATGTCCAAAATTGTCCCCGAGTTTTAGTCCACTATAAATAGATTTATTGAGGTTTTATGGGGGCATCTTGTCTGGAAAAAGAGATACAATCCAAACTTTGAATAGTACCATCTTTTGGAAGCTTTGAAGTGAAGAATCTTGCACTTTTGTAAGCATTATGACATTTAATATTCTCTTCTTTCTGTATTTTAGCATGTATGGCTAGTTTTAAATACTAAGGTAGTGGACCATAAATGGGTGTAATGTCAATGTGTGTTTAACATTGAATGTATGTATAATGGTTGGTTGATATTTATTTACTTCTCATTCTTCATTTATTGTTGGTGGTTGCAAACGTTAACAAGCCCATTATATTCTTTCTCTACTTGGAAAAGTGAGTTGGGGTTTGGTAGAAGTAAATATCAAAGAGTCAAGGTTTTAAACCTTCTTTAATGGAATAGCTTAGGCATAAGTGGATTTTATTTGGCATAAATTTATTAATCTTAATTGAAACTCTTTTATATTTGGAAAAATCATAAAGATAAATACTACCCAACAATTGGAAAATATTGGGTAGTCATTTAGAAATCATTTGCATGTCAAAAGGACCTTGCATTAGAAATATATCATATTAACACCGATAGCATTACATTTCATTGAAGGGGACACAACCTTGGTTTAGATAATCAAATTAATTACAATCCAATCTATTACAATACTTTTGTTACTTTAACAGAATATAAATACGATTTAAGTTAAGATTCACACTACTCAAGTAATCTTTTCACGCCTATTCCCTGTGGGATTCGACCCCAACCTCGTTGGGTTACTATATTTGACATCGATCACTTTACACTATTTTAAGGTGTAATTTGAGCGTATCAAATTTTGGCATCATTGCCGGGGAATACGATTTTGAAATTACTAACTAGTGTGCACTTTACTTTACATCATTTCTATTCCATCACATTTTGCTTGCTTTGCTTGGTGTGATAGGTGAGAATGGCCGATTATGATGAATATGAGGATCCCTTTGCGGACATTGAGGAATATCTTGATGATACTAACGCTATCCTTCCTCCACGGGCTGAAGCTGCTACATTCAAAGTAGAACACGGGTTAATCCTAATGCTTAAAGCAAAAGGATTATTCAAAAACTCTACTGATGATGATCTAACGCAACACCTTAGGAACTTTGGTGTGTGCGCCATGCATAAATAAAACAATGTAATAGACGACGCCTTGAGATTGAGAGTATTCAAATACTCATTGACTGGAGAAGCGAGAAAGTGGATTCAAAATCTACCTCCTTAATCTATCATTTCTTGGCCCGAGCTTGTCCGTGCCTTCTCGTCCAAGTGGTTCCCAGAGAGCAAGAAGTCTGAGCTTAGAGATAAAATCTTTTTCTTCAAACAAATAATAGGAGAAGACTTACATGAAGTGTGGGACCGATTCAAGTTATACTTAGTGAGGTCACTGAACCATGGTTTTCCGGATGCTATTCTGATGGAGAAGTTCTACATGGGTTTGGATCCATTGTCCCAGTCCATAGCAAAAAACACAGCAGACGGATCTTTCATGGACAAATCATTCACCCAGATTACACAAATTCTGGATAAAATGGCCAAACACAATCAAGCATGGCATTCCGAAGATGCTAGTGGTGGAATTTCTTATGGTACTCTCTCTCTCTCTCTTACCAACATGATCAAAGAAAATCAAGAGAGAGACCAATTGATTGCTGGTCTTGCCATAAACATTTATGTGTTGACAAAGATGTTCATGGAGAGTCAAACGAAGAAGGTAAATGTTGTTGAAGACATGCAACCAACGGGAAATCAAGAGTTTGAAGAAGCCAACTATGTTCATAATTCTCAAGGAGGGTATCGCCAACAAAATTAATGGAGGCCAAACCCACAAGGGAAAGGCCAACAAAATTGGCGCAATGACCAAGGTGGGTCGAGTCACGGTAATTGGAACAACAACAATAGCAATTATGCCAACCGGAGCTCCAACCCGTATGTTCCACTGAAGGGGCAATATTACAAGGAGGGTCTTTCAAATGAATACAAGTTAGAAGGGATGCTTGAAAATATCTTGAAAAATCAAGAGAGAGGTGATTCTCCAATGAAGAACATGTCCAAAATCGTGGGGTCACATACTGCCTCTATACAAAAGCTTGAGATGCAAATGTGAGACTTGTCAAGAGAACAATATCCCAAGCTAAAAGGTACTCTTCCAAGTGATACAATTGTGAACCCAAAGGGGAATGTGAGCGGTTCATCTTCTCATTGCATGGCTATTACGACTAGAAGCGGGAAATTCCTTCAAGATGAGAGTGAACAAATAGTTGAGGTAGATCATCTTGAGCAAGAAGTTGGGGAACAAGTTGAAGTGCCGGTTGTTGTTGAAAGTGAGAAGCCCTCCCATGAGGTAAAAATCCAAAGAGCAAAGCATGAAGAGGTTAAGTAAAAGGTGAAGGAGACCCCAAAAGCTCCTCCACTGATTCCTCGACCTACTCCTCCATTCCATAAAAGGCTTGCAAGAAGGGTATATGAGGGCAAGTTCGAGAAGTTCTATGATATTTTGAAGAAATTGTCGGTAAACATCCCTTTCTTGGAGGCTTTCCAAGAGATGCCAGGATTTTCCAAATACTTAAAAGACTTGATGACCAAGAAGAGATCTACCAAGAATGAGGTGGTGAGTATGACTCATCGGGTTAGTGCTATTATTGCCACGACAACCGTTGAGAAGAAGGAAGACCCGGGAGCATTCACCATCCCATGTACTATCGGGTTGAGAGATTTTTCAAGGGCACTTTGTGATAATGGTGCTAGCATAAATTTGATGCCTCTTGCTATTTACAAGAAAACGGGATTGGGGTTGCCAAGACCTACAAGTATGAGATTGCAAATGGCCGACCGTTCAATCAAGAGACCCGTGGGTATTGTTGATGATGTCTTAGTGAAAGTGGGAAAGTTCCTTCTCCCGGCCGACTTTGTTATCATTGATTGTGCGGTTGACAAGGAAATTCCTATCATATTGGAAATACCATTCCTTTCCACGGGAAGATCTTTGATGGACTCGGAACGAAATGAAATCAAATTTCGAGTGAATGATGAGGAAGTCACTTTCCAAGCTAGTAAGGATTTGAAGTTGCCGAATGCGTATGAAGGGATCTCGGTAATAGATGTTGTTGATGTGGTCGAGGATGCTAGTGACATGAAAATGGAGGAAGAGTGCCTTGGTGAGGCCTTGGCGGCAATCTTGGTAAATTTTGATGGAGAAAACATGGAGGGGTATGTAGAAGCCATGAATGCATTCGGAGGGACGTGGGTCCTACTCTTATGCACCGAAGAAGCTCTCTCTTGACTTAGAGAATAGACCCACTCCTCCCGCAAAGCATTCCATCATTGAGCCACCACAACTTGAGCTCAAGACACTTCCATCACATTTGAGGTACAAATTTCTTGGCTCTAATGATACTTCACCCGTAATCGTTTCCTCTTTGTTGGATTATGTGCAGGTAGGAAAATTGTTGAATATCTTGCGGGAACACCGACAAGCAATTGGATGGACAATAGCGGACATCCGAGGGATTCCCGCCGGAATTTGTGAGCATAAAATCCAATTGGAGGAAGGAAGAAATCCGAGTGTTGAACACCAAAGGAGGTTGAATCCATCAATGAAAGAGGTGGTCAAGAAAGAGATAATCAGGTGGTTGGATGCCGGGGTTGTCTACCCCATTGCGGATAGTTCGTGGGTGATTCAGGTGCAATGTGTACCAAAGAAGGGAGGCATGACAGTAATTCACAATGAAAATAATGAGGCTATTCCTCCACGGACGGTCACCGGGTGGAGAGTATTCATGGACTATCGAAAGCTCAATAGTGCCACGTGCAAAGATCATTTCCCTATGCCTTTTATTGATCAAATGCTTGATCGGCTAGCGGGAAGATCATATTATTGCTTCCTTGATGGGTATTCCGACTACAACCAAATCAATATAGCATTGGAGGACCAAGAAAAGGAAACATTCACTCGCCCGTATGGAACTTTTTCCTTTAGCTGGATGTCGTTTGGTTTATGCAACGCTCCGGCTACCTTTCAAAGATGCATGACGTCCATCTTCTCAGACATGGTGGTGTATTTCCTAGAGGTTTTCATTGATGACTTTTCAGTAGTAGGTGATTCTTTTGAGTATTGTCTTGACAATCTTAGACAAGTGCTCAAGCATGTGAGGAGACCAGCCTTATGCTTAACTGGGAGAAATGCCACTTCATGGTGGACGAAGGCATTGTCTTGGGGCACAAAATCTCAAAACATGGCATAGAGGTTGATCGAGAAAAAATTGAAATCATCTCCAAACTTCCTCCACCAACATCGGTAAAAGGAGTTCGAAGCTTTTTAGGGGATGCCGGATTTTATCGGTGTTTCATCAAGGACTTCTCCAAAATTGCAAATCTTATGTGCAAACTCCTTGAAAAAGACGCCAAGTTTGTGTTTGATGAAAAGTTCCTTAAGGAACTTTAGGAGCTAAAAGAGAAGCTCACCACGGCTCCTATTATTGTCACACCGGATTGGTCTCTTCCATTCGAGCTCATATGTGACGCCAGTAGTGTAGCTATTGGAGCAGTTCTGGTTCAATGGCATAACAAGGTTCTTCATCCCATTTATTATCCAAGCAAGACACTCAATGGTGCGCAAGTGAACTATACTGTGACAGAGCAAGAGCTTCTTGCCATTGTATATGCTTTTGAAAAGTTCTGAGATTATTTGTTGGAGTCTAGGGTGGTGGTCTACACTGATCATGCCGCGCTTCGCTATCTCATGGAGAAGAAAGATGCCAAACCAAGGTTAATCTATTGGGTCCTCTTATTGAATGAATTTGACTTTGAGGTCAAGGACCGAAAGGGCACAAAAAAACAAGTGGCGGATCATCTCCCTAGGATTGAAGAAGACGGGCGAGCAAAGGAAAATCTTGACATCTTTGATGCTTTCACTGATGAGCATATTTTGGCATTGTCTTCTTCTTCTACTCCTTGGTATGCCGATATTGCTAATTACTTGGTTAGTGACCTCATTCCGGATGGACTGGAAGCATATCAAAAGAAGAAGTTTTTGAGAGAGTGTCGGCAATATTATTGGGAAGAACCATTCTTGTTCTGCATTTGTGCTGCTAACATCATTAGGAGGTATGTTCCAGAAGATGAGATGATGTCAATTCTAAAGGCATGCCATGAATCACCTGTTGGGGGTCATCATGGGGTAATCGAATGGCGGCAAAGGTACTTGAATGTGGCTATTATTGGCCGTCGATTTATCATGATGTCAATCAAATGGTCAAGGCTTGTGACCAATGTCAGAGGCAGGGATCAATCTCTAAGAGGCATGAAATGCCAATGCACTTTGTGATAGAGGTCGAGATCTTTGATGTGTCGGGAATTGACTTTAAGGGCCCCTTTGTAAGCTCATGTGTTATGAAATACATCTTGGTGGCTGTGGACTATGTGTCCAAATGAGTTGAAGCAATTTCCCTACCAAACAATGAGGCAAGGAGTGTAACCACATTATTAATGAAAAACATATTAACGCGGTTTGGAACTCCTACAACCATTCTTAGTGATGGTGGGTCTCACTTATGTAACAAGGCTTTCACGGGGCTACTAGAGAAATATGGCGTTAAGCATAAGGTGGCGACACCTTATCATCCCCAATCAAGTGGCCAAGTTGAAGTTTCCAAACGGGAGATAAAGAATATTCTAGCAAAGACTGTTAATGCTAACAGGACCGACTGGCTAAGGAAGCTAGATGATGCATTGTGGGCATACCGCACGGCGTACAAAACCCCTATTGTCACTTCTCCTTACCGGTTAGTCTTCAGTAAGGCTTTTCATCTACCTGTAGAACTGGAGCACAAAGCCATGTGGGCTTTAAAAAGGTTGAACTTGGACTGGGTTGAAGCTGTAAATTTGAGGTTAACACAACTCAATGAAATGGAGGAATTCCGCTTCCATGCATATGAAAGTGCAGCTGTGAACAAAGAAAGGATGAAGTTCGTCCACGACAAAAAGATATTGAAAAGGGAGTTCAAGTCGGGTGACTTGGTTTTGCTCTTCAACTCAAGGCTCAAATTGTTTCCGGGCAAGCTAAAATCAAAGTGGTCCGGCCCGTTCAAGGTGGTAGATGTATCCCCTTTTGGAGCTGTGGAATTAGAATCGGAGGATGGGCTCCGAACCTTCAAAGTCAATGGCCAGCAAATCAAGCACTACTTGGGCACAGGTGGAGAAAAACACTTGGTGGAATAGTTGGCTCTCAAAGATGGTCCATGCCCCGACCAATGAATGAACCCAAAGAAAGTCCAACTTTGTCGTGTCGCGACGCTAAATCAAGCGCTTCATGGGAGGCAACCCATGTGTAGTAACATTTTTATTTATTTTTATTAGCTTAACCTTTAAATTTAACTTTTGTTAGACGAATTAAGTTGAGCAATTTAAAGTGTGTGTTAGAGTGCAGGTTATTCAAAAAGGTCATAAAACAGTGTGAAATTGCGAGTAAAAGGGAAGAAAAGTCACCATGGGAAGTTTGCTACACATATGCAGTCGCATTTTGACTATGCGGACCGCATAGTGATCGCAAACCTGGATAGTGTGTTTAGCAAAAGTTGATGGCAGAAATGCGGTGAGGACATGCACTTTGCGAACCGCATACTAGTTATGCTCGCATAAGTGCACCGCATTGAGGAAGTTGAGCCACCTGAGTTGATATCACCGCATAACTTAATGCGGTCGATAATGTGTTATGCGGTGAACTTACCAACCGCATTTTAACAGGTAAGTATATCCCTACACCCTTCGCACAATTCCACCAAATGCACACCAGCACTAAAACAAAACTAAAAAAACTACTTCCACTTACACAAAAAACAAAAAAAAACAAAAAAAAAAGAAGGGAAATCAGGTAGTACGAACGTGAAAGAGTGAACAAAGATTTCAGTTGGTGAAATCATCTCCTTGATTATCTCTCATTCACCCAGTTCTGGTATGTCTTCCTTCGCAACTTCATTTCTGTGGATTGTTACTTTTAATTTTGTTGTGTGCTTTCATATTTAGGTTGTTTTCTTTTGTGTTTATTTTTTCTTCCTTCTCGTTCTTTTGGTTATCTGCTCGTAATGGGGGTAGGTTCTTGAATATTGGTTAAGTCTGGGCTGCTGGGTAGTGAAATTAGGGTCACCATTGTTGAATGTAAAAATAAAGCCTTGAGGAAGATGACTTTTGAGGACCGCATAATTGATTTGCGGTCCGCATCATTGCCACATATGAAACCCTAGGTAACTTGAGGGATATGACAAAATACGGCGACTTTGTGATCGTATAAGAGATATACAGACCGCAAAACCACCGCATACTTAGACAGCATGTGGCCAGATATGGCATGTTGTTTACGGTTGATCTGCGATGGCATATCCATCTATGCGGTGGATTTTCCGATTGCATAGTGTGATGACCTTTTCTAGTGCATAGTTTTGCGATTGTTATGCAAACCACATAATGGATATGTGATCACATAACCCATCACATAATTGGTTCCTTTCAAGCAGAGTAACATTTTGCGATAGGTTTGCGGTCCGCATAGTGGTTATCCGACCGCATAACCTGTTGCATATTTGACTTTCTTTGTAACATTTTCTTTTGATGTCTGTTGTGTCGCTCACACTTCGTTTCTTTACGGATATGGCTCCCAAGAAATCTATTGCTGGTAAAAAAAGGGCCTCCCCCGGCCATCTAGGCAACAAGCCAAATATTCACGACAAGAACCATCCCGACCTATTGCTCAACATCCCTCCCAGTCTGATATGGAGGAGACCTTGCCCTCAGTCAACCTACAGGCTGAGGCAAGAAGAAAAAGAGGAGATGATTTCCAGCTCCGTTTTGAGGTCACAGGCTCTAGGAGTCTGTATAGAGAAGGGCTCATAAAACGGAAAATCCTTGAAGAGAAACAGTTGAGTCTAAACGGACTACATGAGCAGTACCCTAACATACTGGAGAATATCAAAGAGAGAAACTGGGAATGCTTCACTGAGGTGCCTGATGATTTCAATGAAACAATGGTGCGATAGTTTTATGCATCCTACGGGGCCTCCAAAATAGCTTATCATAAGCGTAAGAAAGTCTTATGTGAATCGGTCATGGTTCGGGGGAAGTCGGTGCTTTGTGTCAAGGTCACGATAAATGATCTGTATTTTAGAAGCTGGAGTCCGGGCACAGCTGAATATGAGGCCAAATGGGCCAACAGAGATGGTGAGCGTGCCTGGATTGCCTCAGTGATCGCAAAGGGAACCCCTGCTTGGATTGACCCTCTGCATAAAATATTCAAGGAAGATCTCACACGAGAGGGTAGATTCTAGCTCAGATTTGTTACCTCTCGCTTGATACCGTCCCGGAATGAGACTAACATAAACATTGAGAAAGCTCTTCTCATTATGACCGGGGTCAAGATTGATGTGGGTGACATTATCTTCCGAGAGTTAGGGGTCCGCACAAACAAGACAACCACGTCACTTCCATTCCTATGCTTGATCACAGCCCTCTGTAAGGTTGTGGAAGACCTACACTGCCACACCATGACAAGATTGGAAAAGCGCTGAAGGATATTGATATCACGTGCATTGGTGACGCGGTGCCGCTGGTAGCTGCTGCTCTTCCAAAGGTTCCGATCCAGATTCCTACTGATACAGATATCTCAGACTCCCAGCCACCTATTTCTCCTCCGGCCATAGTGGCATCCACTGCCACTCCATAGCCCACCTCTCAGGCCACTATTGCCCAGCCTTCTGTTGCACTACCAACCCTTTCGAGGCTAGGTCTCTTAGCTCCGCATGCAAATGCAAAGGTAGACCGGCTTCTGAAGGACCTCCCCACTTTGATGAGGCAGGCCTTTACTCCTATCTAGTCCTCAGTGACAGCACTCCAACAGCAGTATGCATCGTATGACGATCGTCTCAAGCAGATTGAGGTACATCTTGAGAAGGTAGAGCGGGGTAAGGTTGGAGGCTTGCCCAAGCTCTGTGACGAGGTTTACACACTGAAGAATGAGCTCCACAAAATGCAAACTCTGGAGTTTGATCTATCCTCCTTTATGCCAAAGGAAGGAGAGCAGGGATCAGGTACGTCTGTGGCTGGGTTAGACCTTTACTTTTCCACGTTGATGACAGCTCCTGAGCCACAGACTGTCAGGTCTTCCCCGACTCCTGCTCCCCCTGCACACATTGACATCCCTTATGGGGAAGAGGCCGGACACTCTGCAGAGACTGAGCCCGGGGAGACAGACGAGGAGGAGACTGATGAGGAGTCATGGTCTGAGGAGGATGAGGGTCCTCAGGAGAAAGTCAAGCAGGTTGAGGTCCCTACAGCTGCAGAAAAGGAAGAAGAAGTAGCTATTCTGATGGCGATTGAGTATTCGCTAGCAGACATGGTCAACAAAGCCAAATGATCGACCATTCCGCCATTAGCAGGCGAGGTTAGCAGCTCACAGGCACCAGTTCCGGTGTCAGGATAGTTGGAGATCCCTCCTCAGGCTGAGATCTCGTCAGCCCCAGCTCCGACATCAGAGGGTGACCCCACTATCATCCTGCCGGCTTCTGATTCCCATTGCGTTTAGTGCGCCTCAAGGAGCCCGTGAACTTTATTTTCACATATCTTATGCATTGGGGACAATGCATGATTTTAGTTGGGGGTGGGGTAGCCGTTGTATATATTGTTGTACTTTTTCAACTCTTATACATGGTTTTTGTGTATATAAGCAAATCTCTCGTTAAATATTGTACATACTTGTGTTGTCTTTGTAGATATGTTATCTTTGTAAAAAAAAAACCAAAAACAAGTAGATAGTTGTATGCATGTACATATTTAGTAATTAGCAATGAATTCCCCTTGGTTTTTCTTTGCCGGGTTCTTTTCCAAGGGTGTAATAGTACAACCATGGCAGTAGCGAAACATTTTGACCGGTTTGGTGTGATTGTCTAGTTTCAAGCATCTATGTCTGTAAATAACTTGTACCCTTTCATTGATATAAAAAAACAAATATTGTTAATCATCTATGTGAACTTGAGGCTCGCTCTTTGACTCTATGTTTACTTAGAATTATCTTCGATTTGCCAAGTGTAAAACTATGTTGAGCCAAACATTTCATGTGCCATGTGTGTTAGTTTTGTGTAAATAATACTTGATTTTACTTTTGCCAAACAGCTCTTGTTGATTGATTTAGTGGAGCATTGAGGTCCTTTGGTCCCGTAGTTTTACTCTTCATATTGAAAAGGTTTCTCACGTAAATCTTGGTGTCTCGTGTGATTATTTTACCTTGCCATATTTGTATTGTTTGATATACTTGTTTCCTATATAAGTTTGTGCTTGAACTTTTTTGTCTTCTCTTGGTTCAAATAGATTGGGAAAGTTAGACTTGGGTACTATTCTGCTGCTACCTTGTCGTGCACATTTAGTCTCTGATATTTAATTAATGACAGTTCTTAGGTCATTAGTTTACTTATAGTCAATTTCAGTCCTTATTTATTTGTTGTTTAGTCCTTGAAAGTTGATTTTCTAATTAGCTGCAATCTGTCTAGTTGTTAAGAAGTTTTTTTACATTTATTTCTATCCTTTCATACTCATTCCTTTTCGAGCTATGTTAATGAAATTGTAATTTCTTCCTTTAAATTTTTCTTTATCTTTACTTTTTATTTTCCTTTTAAGTTTCAAGGGGAGGTGCCATGGTGCATGCTATTTGCAAATGATATTGTATTGATGGGAGACAGTGTGAACGCACAATTAGGGGTATGGAGGAAGACCCTGGAATCTAAAGGTTTCAAGTTGAACAGAACCAATACAGAATACTTGGAGTGTAAGTTCAGTGGCGAGACTCGAGGAGGGGAAGAGGAGGTGAGGCTGGACTCGCAGGTCATCCCTAGGAGAGGTAGTTTTTAGTACCTTGGGTCTATTATTCAGGGGGTGGGGAGATTGATAAATATGTCACACATCATATTGGGGCGGGAAGGATGAAATGGAGACTCGCTTCCGGTGTTTTATGTGACAAGAAGGTGCCACCAAAACATAAGGGTAAGTTCTACAGAGTGGTGGTCAGACTAACGATGTTGTATTGCATGCTTCCTAATTGAAAAAAGATGCAACGCGTGCTTTCAGACCTAAAAGTTGTATCATTCCTCGACGGTTACCTACAAGTGTCAGTACAATATGTAAAGAAAAGAAATGAAAGGGGTCATACCTTAGCAGTAGTATCGTTTCAAGTGATTTACGTTCCAGCTGTTCGGTAGTCACTCACCGTTTATTGCTCGGAGTTTCTACGATTCTTTTCTGGTGATCTCGATAATTTGATACGGATCTTCCTAGTTCGACCATCTTCCATTTTTTCAGGTGCTTAGTGTGACCTTCCTTAACACCAAGTCCCCAACATTGAAGTGTGGCGATCGCAAATCACACACTTAAGTATGTTCGCTAGTTGAATATAATAAAATATCATATCGAATCCACATGGATGGGAGTTAAACAGTATTATCATAGTTTGTAGCTAGATTGCTATCCAAGACGATCAACTGTGAGAGTTTTATGATTAAAACTTAAATTAACTAAGAGTCTAAACTATTGATTAATGACAATCGACGCAAGTAATGAGCAAAGAAGGTTATCAATTGGGAGAAGATAGAGTTTTGATATAATAGGTGCAAGATAATTGTTTGGGATCTAACCCTAGTTGATTCACTTCTAATTTTTAAGTGAGTCTCTCGAATTCACTTGATTATTAGTTCAAACTTTTAGAAGAAACTCCTATCTCGATTAAGTCTCAACCTCATAAGATTAAACAATTTATGCTCGGTGAAAATATGCAAGAATTCGTAGTGAATTGGTCTTTAGGATAACATCTTTCTATTTTCCTCCTAACTATGTTTAATAAACAATTCAACTAGCCTCTTCTGATTACTAAGAAGAATTATTGAATTCAACCAACAAAATAGAATGCAAGAATATCACAAGTTCCGCTCTCAATTACATGAACAAGGGAATATAGGTGGAACAATTAAAACATCCAAAATAATTCAATTCATAAAACTAGAGCTATAATCCACGCACAAATATCAATACACAAAATCCATCAAACCCTAAAGAGAACTACTCCGTAGATATGGAGTAATTCATCACAAATAAGTTTAGATTAAAGGAAAACATAAAATTATCCAAACTCTTGTCTTGAGTGAGGATTGAATGATAAAATCCTTCAGCTCTTGCTTCTCCATCTTCTCCTTAGCCTCCTTAGGTCTTAGATGTGTCAAAAGTCCAGAAAATACTATTTTTCCATGTATATATATACTAAGTAGGGTAGGGCCCAAATGAAAACACCTTTCCTATGGGAAAAGGACACTTTCCGAAGTTGGACGTGCGCGGAAGCGCACCTGGGAGTGTGCTCGTGCACTTTGGCCAGTGTACTTCTTAACTTGCACGCCCAGTGCGCGATCGCACACCAGGGTGGGCTCTGAACTCTATCAATCTTTGGCATAAACTTGCACTGCTGCATCGCATAATGCATTTCTTCAGTTGTTGCTTCTTCTTTGATTTTTGACTTCCAGACTTGGTCTATCACGACCCAAATCGATGGGCCGCGACGGGCACCCGGTACCTTACTCAACCGATGTCACGGCCCCAAATCTAAGCCAGTCGTGATGGCGCCTATCGTGGAACTAGGCCAGCCAAAACTACACTCAAATCATAATAAGCTTCCATTTACATCTTTACTATACTGATAACCCATAAAGGTTTTCTTTAAACATTCATAAAATAGTTAAATCTATACTGTATATTAAATACAACCCACGAGATCCCGGAGTCACCGGTCATGAGCATCTACCTAAAATATACAACTCAAAAGAAAATAAATTCTATAGTAGTAACCAGGAGAGAGAGCAGGACTGCAGACGCATGCAGCTACCTCGCAAACCTCTGAGAATCTCTAGAACATGGACAACTCGCCCTGCCCTAACACTTGGATCTGCACACAGGGTGCAGGGAGTAATGTGAGTACACCAACTCAGTAGTAATGAAAATAAATCAGGTTTGAGCAACAAGAAACACATAAAATCAATTCGTCAATTCACAATAAGCACATCCTTTCTTTTCAGCAATGTATACGTTAAATCATCACGCTTAAAAGCCGATTTCAGTAAAAATCATTTGGAAATATACTTGCCAATAATTTAAACATAACTTTCAAGAAGTTTAGTGTAAAAATGCTGAAAATCATAAAAAGGCCCCTCTAGGAAAACATATTTCATAAGTTCAGAGTGAAAGTGGTAATATCATCAGTAGCCCCTCGGGAAAAAATACGTATCATAATCAGCCCCTCGGGCAAAAATATGTATTATAATCAGCCCCTCGGGCATGCCTCACAGTCACTCATAATCAGCCCCTCGGGCATTTCTCACAGTCACTCATAATCAGCCCCTCGAGCATACCTCACAGTCACTCATAATCAGCCCCTCGGGCATACCTCACTGTCACTCATGCCTCCCAATCACTCGTCTCTCGGCACTCGTACTCGGTGCGCTCACTAGGGATATGTACAGACTCCAGAGGGGCTCCATCATCCCAAGCGCTAATATCAAGCCACCTCGTGGCGTATCATATCCTCACAAATCAGGCCCTCTGCCTTACTCAGTAAGAACCTCTCAAAAGCCCCTCGGGCGTATCAGTAAAATGGGGTACTCGACTCAAAACATCATTTTTAAATCTCAAAGTAGGGTAAATCAGGCTGAATTTCAAAAATAGTAAGCACAATGTGACTGAGTGAAATCATCAATAAACAGTGAGGAAAATAGACGTAAAAATCCCCCAAGGGGTCTAAACAAGTCGGCACGAGTCCCCAAACATGGCTTATAGCCCAAATATTTCAATCATCTTTAGAACAAAATTTAACATATGGTTTAGAATAAAATACGCAACTCAATAGTTGCCGCGGAGAGGACCAAGTACAATCCAAAATTAGTGCGCGCCACATACTCGTCATCCGACATGTGCGCCATTCTAAAAGTAGTTAGAAATATGAAGTTCGGGGTTTCATACCCTCAGGACAAGATTTATAACCATTACTTACCTCTACCGAGCCATAATACTAGTCCGCTATGCTCTTGCCCCTCAAATTGGCTCCCGATTGCTCCGAATCTAACCAAAACCAGTTTAACATCATTAATATATTCTAAAGGAACACAACCCAATCGAAAACTATCAATTTATACAAAAATCTCAACATTCGGCCAAACCCGAGCCCCAGGCCCACACTTGGAATCCGATAAAATTTACATCATGTTGGTTGATTTCCCAATGCACACGCAAGTGTACGTGGTCGACAAGTAATATAGGAATTGAAGTCCAGATATCGTACCCACAGGGACTTGTGATTAACTATCCACTAAACTAAACTCAAACAAATATTTAACTAGAATTAATCTAAAATAGTAAATCAAAAGATTAAATA